>LR750511.1:42670-83153 GCA_902729485.2 Mus minutoides | reverse complement strand
ACAGACCTCTCTGTCTCAGGAGAACAGTTGAGAACCAGGTCAGAAAAGAACATGACCACAGGTTAACCCTGCTGGCTGATCCCTTATCTCTCCAATCCCACTCACACTAGTGAACATCCTGATTTAAACACAGATACATGAACATGCATTTCCAGATGTCTGAGTGTGTGTCTCCTGACCCACACATGCAAATGATTCTGCATATTCCAATGTGCTGTATCTGCAGTGTGTGTAACTTGAAGGTACCATTTAAAAGATTTAAATGGAAGAAAATGTGCGATGGTTTGAGTGAGAAATGTTCCCCTTATGCTGAAGTATTTGAACACTTGGTCCCCAGTTGGGGGTGCTATTTGGAGAGGTTATGGGGAGTTGCAGTCAGTAGGTCAGTAGGTCAGTAGGGCAGGCTTGGAGAGTTCATAGCCATTCTTACTTCCAGTTCAATCTCTCTGCTCCATCCTTGCAGTAAAAGATGAGATCCCTAAGGTCTCTCTGTTACTGTCACTAGTCTGCCGCCTGCTGCTGTCACCATGACTTACTTACCTCTGGAACCATATGTCACCCTACCCCGCAAAAAAAAAAAAAAAAAAAAAAAAAAAAAAAAAAAAAAAAAAAAAAAAAAATATATATATATATATATATATATATATATACCATTCTCCAAGTCGCCTTGGCCATGGAATCTTATCACAGCCACAGAGAAATAACTGGTACAATCCTCAAAGAGAATCCTGGAGAAGTGCGCACGGCAAAGCACATTCCTGCCTCAGAAGAGAGTCTGTAATTCTATCATTGTATTGGGTACCATGAGCTGTCTTAAGCAGCCCTTGGTTGCCTGTCACATAAGGAGAGAATAAAACCTGCACCGCGATGGTCAGTGTTTTAATAGGGTGAACTAATGAGTAATGATTATTAATAAGTTCACCGGGGCTGGCGAGATGGCTCATCAGGTAAAGGCACTTATAAACCAACTCCTAAACATTGTCACAGACTTCCACATACTATGGCATGTAAGCCACAGTCACACAGTAGTTTTTAATTGTTTTAAATATATTTTTAAATATTTTATAATATTAGTATTAGGTTACTAATGTAATATAAAATATTATATAACATGACATATGTTATAAATTATATTATATATAACATTATTGTTTAATACTATATATGCTATATAACATTATATAGCATATACTATATTATATATAATATATAGTACAACAATAGGAGCTGAAGGGGTCTGCGACCCTATAGGGGGAACAACAATATGAACTAACCAGTACCCACAGAACTCGTGTCTCTAGCTGCATGTGTAGCAGAAGATGGCCTAGTCAGCCATCTTTGGGAAGAGAGGCCCCTTGGTATTGCAAACTTTATATGCCCCAGTACAGGGGAATGCCAGGGCCAAGAAGTGGGAGTGGGTGGGTAGGGGAGCAGGGCGGGGGGATGGTATAGGGGACTTTCGGGAGAGCATTTGAAATGTAAATGAAGAAAATATCTAATAAAAAATTGAAAATAAAATAAAATATATAATTATGTTATAGTTATATAAAATTACATGCTTATAATATTAACATATTATAAAATATTTTAAATATTTTTATACAAATAAATACATAGAACAATCCGTTTTTCTTCCCATTGCTCCATCAAAACCAGAAACCATAGTTTACCATCCGTTTGTATGAAAGTGAGGTCAGGGCATAAGGTATTGTTGTTTCTAAACAGGCAAGTGCAAGTTCAAGTTCTTATAATGAGCTCCTCCTGCTCCCCCTATCAGCTTAGGACATTACTGATGAAGATAGCAATAAGAAAATATAAAACACAGAGAGAAACTGCAAGAAAGGAGCTGTCAGTTTACCAAAACAGACATTTTTCCATTCACCTATGTTTATATTGTGATGTTCAGAAAACAAATCACTAAGCAGGTATAGACGCATCCTGATATGATGTGCAGTAGGTTTACACTTTCATTAACAATCCATGATCTTTAATGACAGTGCTTGTCCTCTCAGACACCGTTCACAAGACCAAGCACATTCTAACAGACTGCAAACAATCACGTCAGGAGCGTGCTCCAGCCTGGGTGGAAAGAGACCACACAGACTACTTAAGCCTCTCCTGCTAAGGCTAAGGCGGTGCTGCAATCTATCCGCAGTACCCTGCTCTCCTCACACGGAAAACCACAACTGAATTACTGTTCTGGCTGGCACAGCGTTAAGTTACACTTTACCTCTGCCATGCTTTGTTATTGCTTTCAAAGGGAATCTATACACTGAACATCTGAGTTGCCTTAATTTCTCATCATTGCTATGATTTTTTTTAAAAAAAGTAAATAAACAACACCCTGACAAATAACAAAACTTAAATAGAGAACGGGGAATGGGTTTGTTTGGCTCACAATTTCAGGTTACAATCCATCATTGTGGGGGAAATCAAGGTGGCAGGATCCTGAAAAGCAGACAGTCACACAGTCCATCCATGGTCAAGAGCAGAACGCAAGGAATTAGCATATGCCAATGCTCAAACAGTTCTCTCCTGTATATTCAGCCCAGGATCCAGCCCATCAAATGCCACGCATATTCAGGATGGGCCTTGCTACTATAACTAACCCAAAGAAAAATTCCTCATAGGCATGCCTACAGGCCAACCCAACTCAGAAAACCCCCATGTCGCTCCATTCCCAGGGAGTTCTGCGTCTTGTCAAATCAAAGGGATCGATAACAAAAGAAATTAATCACCAAACAAATGGAACTGGACCATGACCGGTTTTACTTGTTCTGAATTTTTAGAGACAAACGGAGATCAGAAGATGGGTGACCCACCTTGTCACCTACTCTCAAACTCTCCCATGCTCATGAAAACTGATCCATCTTTCCTTCATCACGGAGCTCTGTAAGGGAGCTGGGCTAGGACAGAGAGCTGGGGGTGCAGCTCAGATCAGCAGGGTGCGTGTGTGCATACAAGAAACCCTGCCTTCCAACACCAGCATTCCATAAAGTAGCTCACCGTGGTATTTACACCCCAATTCCAGCCTTTGGGAGACAGGGTCAGAAGTCCAAGGTCATCTTCTGCTACACTGTAAAATTCCAGACCAGCCTGGGCAGCCTGAGACTCTGCCTCAATAAAAATACATTTTTAAAAAGCACAAAGAAAACACTTAACAGACTAAGCTGCCCACAACAATGTGCATACACAACAATGTGCACAACTGTTTCTCCATGCCACTAAAAGCTCCATGCCCCTAGAAGCCCTGAACTATGTAGAACAAGTCTCACAACAGGGAGAAGTCAAGGGAAAGGAAGAAATATCAAGGCATACTCCCCCCCCCCCTCTTCGTGAGCTTTCCTGCTCAGTAAGGGAAAGGGAGAATTAGTTAATAACCACAAAGACAGATGGCACTGATGCCAGCAAGCCATGATACTCCTATCCAAAGATCTGGCTCTAGAGTTAATGCCTCTTAATGTACAGTCACTGAAAGCCAGACCGGCAGCTGATCTTGTAGAAGGAACTTTTCTCAGCCTCTACAGAAGATGCAAGGGCTGGCTCTAGCTCCACTATCCAGCATTCCACCTAACCTACCAACACAAGCAGAAGGAGAATTCAGGGCCTGGTCAGCCTTTGAGGTTTGTGTGTTTCATGGTGAGAAACTATTTCTTTCCTTCCTTGAAAGCAGGAGCTATAAGACGAAATGGGAAAGGGAAATTACAAAGTCTTTTTCAAATGTCAGTAAGGAATATCCGGTATTCTATCTTCCAGGAATAAGAGCATCACCCTGGCACAGCTGAGATAAGTTATCCTGAGACATTCTGTGTGTAGTGGGGGCTTGGGGGGTGGGGGCTCCATGTTTACATTCAAAGCAGAGATTTGAGCTCAACAAGACAGTAATGATCACAGATATTGACAGCAGTTGTAAGAAGAAGGGATGGAAAGAGGTCGGAGAGCATCCAACTGGAGCCTTCGACACAAACTCAAAGTACAAGGGACCCTTCCCCTAAAGAAGGGTATTGATTAAAAACAAAGCGTGTGAGTTCACAAAGTTCACTGGGCAAAGATGGCAAGAATGGAGAGAGACAACTTCACGGCAGAAAGTATAGAAGCAGGGAGCTTGCATAGAGTGAACGGGAGAAGGGATGTGGCCGTTTAACAGGCTCGGGTGTTTGAGCACTTGGTCCTGAGTTGGTGGAACTGACTGAGGAGGTGATAAAACCCGTTTGGAGGTACAGCTTTGCTGGGGGGTACATCACTAGCCTTACCACACTTCCTGCATACACTCTCTCCCTCCCTTCCCTCTCTCCTTCTTCATATGTGCTGATGAAATGTGAGCCTCCTGTTCCCACCACCACGCCATGCCTTCCTCTCCACTACAGACTAGCCCTCTAGACCCACGAACCAGGATAAACCCTTTCTTCCTTACGATGCTTTTGTGCATGGTATTTAAACATAATCTAAGTAGCTAGCACAAAAGGCGAATGGGGAGTCCTTCTTGAGACAGCACACTTTTTTTTTCCTTCCAAAAGCTTTGCAGAAGGGAATTAGAACCTGCGTATTTGCGTATTTAAATGACCACCTTCAACCAAAGTGTGGGGCAAGATAAGTCAAAGAACATACTAGGAAAACAGAAAGTCTCTCTGGCTCAACCCGGACCTAAAGGTGCTTTGCTGTCAATGGGACAGAGAAATGACCCTTGGCAATAACATCCACATAGAGAGATAATAAATGAGTTCTAGAAAATGAAGGAGAGGGGTAGAGTTCAGATGGTAAAGTATTTGCTCTGCAATATATAAAAGTCACGGGTTTAAGCCCCAAGAACCACATAAATTAAGTGTCATGGTACATGCCCACCACCTTAGGACTTGGGAAGCATGGGGATCCGAAGTTCAATGTGGTTACAGAAGGTTGAAGAAAAAAAAAAAAGCCTGAGCTACCAAAGGCCATCTAGTGAACGTAAAACTAAGAATCCTCCTTGATCCCCTTGAAGTACCCCTGTTCTCAATTGTCTGTGTCTAAGAAAACTTTAGGGGAAGCGTAGATCAGAGAGCGAGGCTCACTCTTGGGGATATATACACTGGGTTTGGCAATGCAGCAGGGAGACCAGTGCTCAACCTGGTTCCTGGAAAGAGAATTCATCTAGCTTATTAATGAGAGAAACAGGGGTTACAGGTAAAGTAAGGTCACTGATTGGCTGACTGAAATAGAAGACCGCAGCAGATTCTCTGTGCGGGTTCCATATACTGCAAAGAATTCTGGAAGAGTAGGTGCTATGCAGGTTTCACAGTCAGTCCAGTTTTCCTCACACGCACAGGAAGAGAATGATCCCACACCCATGTAAAACCCGAGGGTGACCATGCTCATCTTTTACATGGGTGAGTGTACCACTGGGGCATGGAGAGAGCTGGACTCCTGGAGGTTGCGGGCCGGCCAGCCAGTTCAGACAAATCAGCTCCAGGTTCTGTGAGAGCCCTTGTCTCAAAAATTAAGAGCCACCGAAGATACCTGACATCTGGTCTCCACATGAACACATACACACACACACCAACACCACATGCAGAAGGAGGAGCAGGGAGGGACAGGAAGAGCAGGAGGATCAGGAGGAGGAGCACCAGCAGGAGGAGCAGCAGGAGGAGGAGGAGGTGGCAGAGGCAGCTATGGTAGTGGCAGCAGCAACCACAATGATGACAGCCACCACAGCAGAAGAGTCAGAGACTCAGAAATATTCAAGTTCTGGTTTACAGATAGAGGAAGGGACCATGAGCCTGGAGAAGGGCCCCTTGGAGGCAGGAAATAGTAGATGGGCAGATTCTATACCTGAGCCCCCTGGAGAATTCCCAGCTCTGCCAACATCCTCCTGACTTCAGCCCAGTGAGGTTCACTACAAACCTCCAAGCTCCAAAGCTGTAAGGTGATCAACGCATGTTGGTTAGTGCCACCAAGGTTGTGGTGACTTGTAATAGAAAACTCATATGAGTATCCTTCAGAGACTTAAGCCACCCCAGCCAATATGGACCTGCAACATCCTCAGAGAAGAACCTGAAAGAAACAGGCCCTAGAACTGATGATCCAGTCCAATATCCTGACAGCTAAAGCTACTATTTATATGCTTACCCTCACTCCAGGGAAGTGTCTGTTAAATAATCATGAAATAACTATTTATTTAGAGCAGAAAAAGTAAGAAAGACAATGCTGGTGAGAGATTGGAACAGTGGAAATGTCACATTTTACTGCCGCATCTAGAAAGTGGTCAATTCACACAGTGGAACTTCATTATCATCATCTGGAATTCTGTATGCAGGCACCCCACTGTAAATGAAAAGTAACAGACATGTCTACTAAGGGGGAAAAAAACTCTTCAATAATTATTAAAACTGCAATTCAGCATGCATATATATTGACTATACATGTATTGACAATATGCAGTCTATTTATATAGTTTCTCTATATATTGTCTATAATAGTCTTTATATTGTCTCTATATAGTAAGATGTTTATAGAATATATATTCTATAATATATATTAATATATAATGTAATAATAGATGATATATAGACTAGAGAGAGAGACAGTATAGTGTATATATGTATATGTATGTATGTGTATATATATATATATATATATATATATATATATATATATATATATATATATATATACACATACAGGCAAAAAACTGCCATTAATAACAAGTATCAAAATAAGCAAATAATCATTTTAAATATTTAAATATTTCCACCACCTCCACTTAATTTCTGTGGTTCTATGATATGCTCAGATTGAGAAAAGAACAGTTATTAAAGACAACTTCATTAGCGTCTTCTGAAAAGATGATTCGACATGTATGATTGTTAAACACAGCTCAAGACTTGAACCATCTTTAAGAAATAAGTTCTGTAGAGATTCTCGCTGCTTCCATAGAAAAAACTTAAGGTTTTACAGATTTCAAAACACAGGAAAATGAAGGTACCATTTATTGTTTAAAAAGAAAGTAGCAGCCTGGAGAGACAGGAGATGGCTCAGCAGTTAAGAGCACAGAGTACCCGGGATTCCGTTCCCAGCAACCACTGCACACAAAACCATCGGCAATTCTAGTTTTAGGGAATCTGATGCCCTCTTTTGGCCTCAATGGGCACCAGGCATACATGCACATACAGATGTACAGAATAAAAAGTATTTCTGAAAAGAAAGGAAATTCTTAGGCCACCCTAGCAACTTTCTAGATACAGTTAATTTCCAAACTTGAATATCACAGCCCTTGCCCCTGACTAAAATCTTGTCTAAAGTCCACTAGCTGTTATATCACTTTTGTTCCTGCTCCCATTGTCTAGATGCCATAAGTATACTTTAAAATGTAATAAATATAAACTCTTCATGCTGTCTGGTCTTTAAAAACCCCTCCCCCTGGTATATACTGAGTTAACTTTTCAATTACCCTCCATCGATAAGGGAAGCTTCAAATTTAATGGAAATTCTTGATCCTAAAAAGTGGGAGGCTGTGTTCTCCACTTCTTTTTATTATGACTTGAAGCATGTAAACAGAGTGGATCTGTTTTTATTCTAACCATGGAAAGAAATCAGGACAAAAATATATCACAGTCGGTTCTCATCCAGTCATAAAACAGAAGCAATTGAGAACAGGGTATAATATATTTCCTTTATTATCCAAATACTGGGTGATTCAAAGAGTCACTGAGACAATGTCAGTGCTTTCCTGGAGCTATGAATTCGCCTTATGTGATCAGTCTCCCTTTGAGCCAAGCATTCCCTCTGAGAAAGACAGTCAGCCCAGAGCAAGTCAGGTGCCAGGATATTGCTCCATCAACTGACTTGGTCAGAAAACAATAGACTTCACTGCCTTGAAAACCAAGGGTGGCTTAGGGATGAACAGTGCCCACTTAGCCACCTCCTGAAAAATGGAAGCCAGAAGATGGTGGGACAGGAGTAGGAGCCTGTACAACCGGAACTTGGCAGCTAGGAATAGCTTCTTCCTCATGAAGCTTGGCTCTGAGATCTGCCCTGTATCATTAGTGTTAAGGGCTTATAACACATGATGCCCATATACACATAGCAACTCCCCAGTGCAAAGGATTCTGGGTTGATCATCAATACAAGACCATCTCCCTACACTTCTTTTACTTCTACAAGCAAGAGAACTATAGAGTCAGGGCAAAGGCTTGTCTCAGCAAAGTGGCCCTTCCTAGTGAACACCTTCAGTCCTAAGAGAAATGGTGATGTAGGTCAAGGGGCATAGTGGCAGTCATGAGCTCAGCTCAGTGCCAAACGTGGGACATCGGGTGGGGTTGATCACCATGGCATCCATGAAGAAGACCTCCGGACTCTTCAACGAATTTCAAAGTTGAAACTACGAGCTAGACTTTGGTGAAAAGTCAATTCTTAAGTCTAGATAAGAGAATTAGTCATAATTCTGTGGCTGAGCCTAACCACTTGGGGAATACCTCCTCATTTCCTGTGCATGACACAGGAAGTGAGGAAGAGGAGACCCATCGAGGATCAGCCGCATCAGGGTAGAGAAGGTTGGCTGCACACGGGTGAAGGGAGGTGAGCTTTAGGAGGGGCAAGGCTCAGCTTCCAGAGCCAGGTCCCATCCAACAATCCTGGCTATCTTTTTCCTTTCAAATCTCTACTTAGACATAGAGAGGGAAGTCTACAGAAGTCATTCAGCGTGTGACAAGGCCTCTCTGCCTGTCACAAATCAGACACCTGAGGTCATGAACAACCATGAGGGCTATGGGTTTGGAATCAAAAGGTGTACAGAAGACACTTCCCCCTGACTCTTTATTAACACAAATATAGGTTAATGGAAAGCCAGCCCTCTAAGTTTCCTATAAACTAAAGAGCATTGGGATTAAATTTGTAGCTAGCCTTAACAGGATAAAGTGAAAGAGACTACAGAGTGTGAGAGGAGAAAGGACCACAGGGCATGTGACTCTCACCCATCGTCCCAGCACTCAGCAAGGGAGAGCAGAAGGACTGTCTCAAGTTCAAGACCAGCCTAGGCTACACAATGAGTACCAAGTCAACCTAGGCTACAGAGACCCCATCTCAAAACACTACCAAAAAATATCCAAACTAATAAACGTTAAATGTACAGAGGTAGTTCATGCCTTTACTCCCAGCACTCAGGAAGCAGAGGCAAGCCGACCTCTGAGTACAAGACCAGCCTGGTCTACAGTGAAAGTTCCAGGACAGCCAGGGACACACAGAGAAACCCTGTCTCAAAGAGAAAGAAAGAAAGAAAGAAAGAAAGAAAGAAAGAAAGGAAGGAAGGAAGGAAGGAAGGAAGGAAGGAAGGAAGGAAGGAAGGAAGGAAAAGAAAAACAAGAAAACAAAGGAAAGTTACAACCAGAAGAGACTCCTTGATAAAGGATTCAGAAACAAAATAATTTTTAAAAATGAAATAAACAAGAATTAGGGGGAGGGGCAGACATTGCTGAAAGTCGCTGGAACCAAAGGAGTAACGTAAAAATACTCTCCCGAAAAAGGGGAAAATATTGACCTAAAGCAAAGCCACACAAGCTGCTACCTTAGTAACGAGGACGACACACAGGAAAAAGATAATTAGGGAACAGAGGTTACAAATAAAACAGACCTTTCATAAGAGAAAAATGGCCTTGTCCTCATCCACCTCTGCGAACCCGTCAGCGGGTAACAATAATTACCTTCCCCTCAGGACAACCGAGGAGAAGCTCATGTACCTTTAGATACAGAGTTGAACACAGCACAACGAAATCTCCTTCGAGCACCTTCCCTCCATTATGAGATAATTAAGATTTTAAGTAGGAAACATTCCATATATATGTGGTAAGAGACAGCTAAAGAAAAATTTTTTAAAGCATAAATAAGGTTCACTCTAGCTACAAGGATTGCCAGCGCAGAAATCTCTTTTCCACTTGGAACGAAATACTTGCAATAGCCATCTGGGCTGCTCCGCTTCTCTCTCCCACCATCGCTATTACAGAGGAGATAGAATTTTAAGAGCATATTTTGGATTAAATGAGCACGGTTTCAAATTTGCGTATATATATTTTAAAGCTTAGAGCAGCTTTGGATAGATCGTTGAGCGGGAGCGGAGATCCAGAAAGTATGGAAAGACAGCCAAGAAAACTTTTGGATAAATAACATCTGGCCACGGGGGTTTGTATTCCTTGAGTTTCTCAACTTCCTCTCTGGAGAAACCTAAGTCCCCGCTGGCCTTTCTCTGACTTCCTTTAAAACGTTTCTACAGATGGATACCGCTCCATCGCTCATTTCTGTAATCTGGAGGAATAAATGCAGCAGGAGTTGCTACCAGGGAAACACCATGAAACTGGAACACGTGTTCAGCAACAAGCTCGTGGGCATCCCCCAGTCCCAGTTCCATACCTTTGAAACCTGCAGGGAGCATGTGCCTCGGCATCAGATAGATATGGGTTTCATGCCAGCTCTGCCACTTAACAGCTCATGGGCCATAATGTCCTCTTTCCCCTCCTGAGGGATGCTGTTACCAAGGCTGAGGTTCTAGGAAAAGGGACCCACTCTCGCTGGTGACAAGTGTCAGAGACCCAGGTGTGACATGCTATGGTGTGTCATCCAGCTGACAGGTCATAGAAACAAACCTCACCCTTTCAAGACTATTTCCTGGTGCCTGGTCTAGCCCAGCCAAGCTATTTATCTGTTTCCCTTCATTTTCTCAGCTGTTGCCCCTTCTGACCAACTATAGCTTCCTCCTTCTTCCCAAACCTCCAATTGAACAGCCAAAAAAAAAAAAGAAAGAAAGAAAAGAAAAAGAAAACATGAAGGAAAAACAAGGTACCCTGCTCTTCCCTTGGCTCCAGACACCTGAGGAAACTCCAGTTGTTTATTCTCTCGTCCCTTCCAAACAAGTTAAGCAGTGACCATACCTTAGGACAGTGGCTCTCACCCCTAATGCTGCCACCCTTTACTACAGTTCCTCCAACCACAAAACCATGTCATGGTAATTTCCTAAGCGTAATGTTGCTACTGTTATGAATTAGGATGTGAATGTCTGATAATGCAGGATAGCTGATACCCTGTGGGGGTTGAGAACCACTGCCTAAGAGGTTTGCAAACAGCTTGCTTTCTTAATCATATACTTTGAATGTGAACGCTTGGATTTTTTTTTCTAGCAGTTTCCAGTGCTTAATATTGATATTATTTAAGGATGCAAAGAGAGGGGTAGGGGGAGAGTAGACTTATCAACCTAATCTGAGGCTGAAAGAAGGAGATAGGATGTAAGATAGACAGACAGAGAGAGAGAGAGACAGACAGACACATAAAATCCCAGCTTTGAATTACACAAGGCATAATGACAGCGATAAGAGACACTGGCGCTGTTGAAGTCTGGACTAAACCACCGCCACCATTCGAGCTGTGAATTCCCAGCAAGCGACAAGCGATGGGCAAAGCACAGAACTTGAAGACGGGTGCTTGCCTCTTCTGACAGTAGCTCCAAACGCTATTGCTTATACTCAGGGTAAATCAATAAAAACCCAGGGTCGTGATCTGAACGTCTATTGTTTTCCTAATGGCTTTCATTTTTCTCACAACTCACTGTATCAAATATTGAAAGATTAGTAGCAGGCATGGCCAGCATTAAAGTGTTAAAAACCGCAAGCCTACAACTTGTATCCCTGAAATGTTTGGAAGACAGACCTGCCCTGACCTCCACAGAGGACAGACACCAGCCTGTGTAGAGAATGAACACAGCCAGTTAGGGCCAGGTGACATCCTGCTAACCCCCACATGCTCTTTTAGGAGTGAAAGTAATCTATGTATGGATGCGAAGATAAAAATACTGCCTTTGCATAACGGACTTAAATCATACACCAAAAAACGATACAGGAAGATGGTAATCACGACCGCCATGACTTTAAAGCCACCTGAAGCTGTAAGTATCTGCAAGTGATTCATCTCCTGTTACGAAGCTGCCTCCGTGAAGCGTTTCTGTCTCCCTGAACTCCGCCTGTGAGAGAAGGCAAGTGAAGCCTCACACTGAAAAAGAAGCAAACCAAAAACAAAGGCCGACCTTCAAGGCGAGGTACCGAAGTCATCGAAGAACTTCCTTAATGTTCCATGGTCGCCTTCCCAAACCCTAGATTGCTCAACCAAGTGATGGAGTGGATATTTGAGAATAAGAATCAAATAAGAAAATGGGGGTGGGGTGTGGCGGGGGGAGCTGGCGAGATGGCTCAGTGGTTGAGAGCACCGACTGCTCTTCCAGAGGTCCTGAGTTCAATTCCCAGCAACCACATGGTGGCTCACAACCATCTGTAATGGGATCTGATGCCCTCTTCTGGTGTCTCTGAAGAGAGACAGTGTACTCACATATATAAACTAAATAAATAATTCTAAAAAGGAAAAAGAAAATGGGGGAGGAGGGTTATCCTTGGATGTCCTTGATAGCCTTGAGTATCTGCAAGTGTAAAGCCATTAGTTCACTTGTCTATGAGGTTTGCAATGGAGAGAGGCAGACCAAGGTCATTTACACCATAGATATCCAGCTTCTCTCCCTGTTCTCCAGATCTGCCCAGGACTGCGAAATAGCCCAGTATCATTCAATTTGAAAGCTGAGGGGTTTCTTATTTACATAATAATAATAATAATAATAATAATAATAATAATAATAATAATTACTATAATAGTAATTAATCTGATATACCATTAATATGTAAATATAATATATAGTATAAATAATGTACAAAATAAAAATAATACACAATATAAAATAATAATAGCTCATAACAGTAAAATCTTGGGGGCCTTTCTAGTTTTTTCAGTAAAGGGAGGTTCTGGAGAGTTTTGACAAAAGTGGGAGGGGAGGGCTATGTGTCTAAGCATGTCTTATGAAGTTGGTGTTTGTTAACAGACAGGATTCGATGGCTACACATAGCTGACAGGAAGGAAGCCTATGGCTGGCTTCTACACTTGTATTTCACTGCTTGGCCATATCTGTTCCAAAAAGAAACAAGATTCAAACTTCTCTCTGGCAGCTATTTGTCCTAGGTTTTCTGGGACAAACTTCACATCAAATCTGTTTCTCATTTTTTCCCCCATCGACCACAAAAATGTTCCCTATATGTCAACATTTTTGTGTCCAAATACGTCTCCCGATCTGAGTGGCACACACAGAAACATCTTAAACCGTCTCCCTGTTGTGGTGCCTATAATTATTCTCCAAGTATTTCAAAACGGCTCATGTGACCGGCACACGTGATGGTTAGGGTTAATCCTCACCTCTCTCAGGAAAGGCATGTTCTTCAGCTAAACCTGGCCCTAGAGGGCTCCCTCAGCACTGAGAGACCTCCACCCTGTTTGCTATGCAGTTAATAAAAAGTCTGTATTCTTCTTTATCTCTGAAAAACATTGGGTGTTTTCTTTTCTTTCGGTTTTTTTTTCTTTTTGGCATTTATATGTGTGTGCATACCACTTGTGCCACAGCATGTGTGTGTGAAGGTCACAGGGGCAAGGTTCTCTTTTTCTACCATGTAGGTTGCCAGGGTTCAAATTCATATCATAAGTCTTGGCTGCAGGTACTTTTACCTACTAAGCCATATTGCAGGCCCACGATGCAGGTTTTCTTCATCAGCAAGATAGATAAATACTCATGTGTTAAATACTGATAGCAAAATATAGGTTGGTTGCAAAGATTGCCCAGCAGCTCTGCTCGTATTAGATGAGGCCTTTGAACTGGGGAAAGCCATGTCCCCAAGGTCTTTAGATAGGACCCCCAACTTAGGCTTGTAAGTTTAATGGATGACCTAACTGCTTAAACAATACCCTTCCCCTTCAAATGAACATCTCATGCCCAGAGCAGTGAGGGGGAGGTCCTTTTCTGGATCATAGAATAGACTGGAATACGGAATACAGGACACACATCTGTCACAAAAGGGGGCCAGAAAAGCAGAGGCCCTTCTGCAAGCCTCAAACAGAAACAGCATCAGGAAGCAGTTCGCCAACACAGGTGCATAAGCCCCTATTTCACATCTCACCTAAAGCCAGGGCATCTGTGAGAGCCTCGAAGCCAGGCTTGATACGCATTTGTTTCTGCTTAGGCTGTGTCAATGGTAAGTTAGCATTTGGCTTTTGCGAGTCCAGGTTAAAATGGGTTCAGGTCTGAGGAGCACACGGTTCTGGTTTAGATTTCCTATTCGCACATAACTTCCCTAACCTTTCAGTTCCCTAACCTTTGTATAACAGTGTTTATACAAATTAGGCACCAATTCCAAACCCTGGTGACTCAAATATCTCGTGGCTGGAGAGTTAAAGGAAAGGTAAACACATACAAACCAAATAGGCAACAGCTAGTTATGAGAAGGAAAAGCCACCTCCAGGGAACTGGTGGGTTGAGAATCTGTGGCTGGCTGTTTTACTGTCTATCACCTTAACCCCAGGTTCCAGTCCTTGTGGCTGCTCCAGTCCTGGCCTCCAGGCTATCACACTGAAGAGTTCACTACGAGGGCCAGCCAGCCTAGAGAAGCCAAACCCAAGAGAACAGCTAGAGTCCAGAAACACGTGCAGGCCTCATACAACTTGTGTGCGCTTCACTGCTGCGAAGCAAGACAGAAGATAACATTAGCCAAAGATAATTTCTCCTACCCTCGGCATCAGAACCGGACACCACGTGTGTTGTTTTTAAAACAAACTCACTGGCAAACATGCTTTTAGCTCTCTTGAGTAAAAACCTAAGGAATACCTGCCCCACCCCTGCTCCCTGCCCCACCCCTGCTTCCTGCCCCACCCCTGCTTCCTGCCCCACCCCTGCTTCCTGCCCCACCCCTGCTTCCTGCTAGGCAGCCATGTTTGCCTGTTTACAGCTCACTTTGCTTCATTGGGCAAGCATCTTATGTTACAATTCCCAAAGCTATAGTTTTGAAGAGTACTCATAAAAATAAGTATTTCCCCCTCAAACATTCCTGACATTCCGTCCCCGTTCCAGCTTGGAGCGTTTGAAGTGTTTCAATATTAGGACTTGGATACGAGTTCCCGGTGGTGAAGGGGGGATTATAGCAAGAGGAAAACACAACCCTGCGCAGTGAGTTACTGACATTCTAGACTGAGGGACTTCCAGGAAACTGTACAGACAACGTTGAGTCACGCCATCTGTAAGCGACTGTTACTGGATGTGTGAACTGTATTCTGCATGTGTGACTCAATTTGAAATTTGAAATGCACACACATGCATACACACACACACACACACACACACACACACTGCTTATGAGACAATGTTTTAAAACTTCTGATGAAGGCCAAAGGAAGGGCTATGTACATGAGCATGTATTAATAAGTTGGTGTTCGTTAGTACACAGGGTTTAATGGATATACATACATATCTGATGGGGGGAAAGCATAAGACTGAGTTCTGAGTTTGTATCTCACATCATCATGTATTTTTAATGAACATACACTCTGTATGTCTGCTGGAGTTTTGCTAGGCTCACTCACAGTGGTTTCCTAACCTGAACCATTTGGAGTAAGGAAAAACAAAACTAAACAACAACAAAAATAAAACCAGAGCCCAAACCGAGTACTCTTACACATAACTAACAGAGAAGTGGAACATCTTGATTGGCACCTAGCCAATGTCTGCCCTGAAAGTGAAGAAGGTAGTGGAGCTGGGATGGGTGGGGAGGCCTCAACACTCTTCACTTCCAATCCAAGGCGAAGGCTCCAGCAGCCTGTGGCTGTGGGGAGACCTCTTCCATTCTCAGAGAGCCTGACATTTGCCTGTTATTTGTACAAGTGGGATGGTTTACTCATGGTTCTTAGTTCCCCTCTTCTGATAATCCCGCGTGGAGAGAAGGTGTGGGCGGGCGACAGAGGCATGAGCAAAGGAAAGAGGGTGCAAAGTCCAAGACAAACAGCTAACGCACGCAGCGAGTCTTCCCCAGGAAAGCCCAGCTTGGTTCTCAGCACTGAAGTGGGCGGCTGCACATGTGCCTCTCCTCCATGATTCTCTGGCTGGCCAGAAAACCCTCTTCCTTTCCCTCCAACGCTGCCAGGAGAGTCTTCAACTTCATCTTGAAGGTGAAGCAACAGCACATTGGAATGTTAAAATAATGCTCCATTATACAGAGTTATCTTTAGAGTGCTGTGGAACAGATCTGAACCAGACCTCAGTGTCGCACTCTAGTGTGACCTTTGCCCTGGAAGCAGTAACTCCAGGGGCTGCCCTGAGAGTCCTACTGATAGTCAAGGAACTCCCTGAGGACAGCAAGGGACAAGAAGACAGGACTAGGGACCTCATTCCAGACTGTGCTCAATGTTTGTCTGTCTTCCCATCATCCTTTGAGAAGCTCACCCAGACTGACATTGCTGATCACACAGAGAAGGGAGCGAGGGAGAGCCAGGACATTGACCAAAGCAAGACAGCAAATGAAGTCTGCAAACTTTCCACTCCAGGAGGGGCTGACTTTTCTCCAACTTCTGCTCTGCTCTAAACACACACACACACACACACACACACACACACACACACACACACACAGGCACCCAGACATATGCACATATATACAAACATGCACACATGCTTAGACAGACACATAGACACACATACACACTCAGAACATATTCACAAACATGCATACACACAAATAGAGGCTACACACAAATATAAGTATACACATGTATATGCAAACACCTGCATATATATGCATGCATATACACACAAATACATATATGTGCATATATTCATATATACATAATATACATGCACACACATAAACACATACAAACTCACATGCATACACACATAGACAGATATATATACACACATACACAGTACCATAGACATATTCATATTCATACACATATACAAACACACATATATATTCACACACATACATTTACACATATACATACATATATGCACATAAACACATACATATATAGGCACACATATATACATATAAACATACACATATATGTGTGTGTATATATATATGTGTGTGTGTGTGTGTGTATATATATATATATATATATATATATATATATATGTGCATACACACACAGAAACACACCAGCATCTAGTCCACATAAACTATGAGTGCCCTATAAGCACAGTCCTTTCCACTTCTGTACCGAGGGCCTCTCTGCCTGGTGGTCAGGAAGTTGTCATGAGAAGGTATAGCCACCTCCTCTGGGCTTGCCAAGGGGTACCCTGGACACAAAGAACTTCACAGTGGTATGAGAAGTAACTGTCAACCAAACGTATTTAAATCTCAATTTCAAGTGGCCAGCAGCTAGCTGTCTAGAATCTTACCTGGCTATGCCATTGTCCACCTTTGACCGTGAAGTCAAAAGACACAGCAAATGAACACTAATACAAGAGCCACATAAACAAGTCAGATACATGCATGTGTACAAACACATATGCGCACATATGAACTCATATGCAGACACACATGTGGACACATATGCATACTCTCATGCATGTGTACAAACACACACAATTTCCAAAAGATTACAAATCGCTTTCATTTTCCCATGTAATTCTTAAAGAGTGAACTGTTTCAAAGAGATGAAATAATCTTTAGGGCTAATATAGAAAGTTAATTATTGAGATACATATAGATACATACACATCCAAACCTTAACTCTGGAGACTGGGCTCTCATATAAACTGTACTCTTACACCCTTGACTGAAATGATACAATTTAAGGTCGGTAAGCATAAAACGTCTCCTGTGAGCCAGAGGGAGAAATCCCAGAAAACAGAAGTCCTCTCAAGGTGTCAGAATAGCTTCCTCTGTCCACCCTAAGACCTGGGAGGTGACACAGTCACGCACACACAACTCTGAAGGTGCAGGCCTGTGGGGTATAGGCAGCAGCTGCCGTTTTCCCAGAACTCTCCACCATCCTGATAGTATTCTTTTCTTCTTGTGCATCTTTATACTTCTCAACTTCAACTGTGCTCTGTGTCAAGAATTCCTTCGCCAGCCTTCCAGGACATCTATACCATCCCCTCCCACGGAATCAACAGATGCATATATGCACCCGGTATTGAATAGATTATGCAAATCACAGAAACAATGTATACATATTCACCTGTAGGGTCTAGGAGAACATTTGCCAGCAGGCCCTGGAACGGGTAACTATTGTTGCCAAGACGGCACAGAAGAAGACACAGAGAAGCTCAGCCGAGGTGTGTTCAGCCCCCTCAAAGACAAGAATAAAATCAGCACCTCATACTTCACTTGTGGGAATGTTATTCAGAGGTAGACAGCCCTCCATTTGTGGGGGAGTACTAAACAAATGTGTCATTTGCACATTTATTTTACCTCTGGCTTTATAGGAAAACTTGAAATTTGCTCCAGAATCTTAACCTGGCCCGCCCTAACTGACAACTAAGTCTTCTTTTTAAGTAGCATCTCCCATTTCTTTCATAGACTGTCCAAAGCTAACACAGACCTCTCAGGAGTTTCCAAATGTTAACCAGTGTCACAGCCTGAAACAGAGACCAATGAATGTGTGGTGGAGCAAAAGGTCCCAGCTACAACGTTCTTGCCTTTGCCTATCTGGCACTTTCCCTGGGGCAGGCACTGTGTGGCAAAGGGAATAGGGGATCCAGCTGTGATGAATCCAGTTGCCATGAACAGCTCACCCCTGCCTCACAGGCCTGCCTTCCTTCCCAAATCCTCAAGTGACCATCCACACAGAACCGAGGAGTCTAGCCAGCTTAACTGACAGCTCCCCTGAGGACAAGAAGAAATGAGCTCTCCTCCTTATCAAGATTCCAAAACCCTGTGACCCTTACACAGAGATAATTAGAGATGAAGCCCGTCTTATCTGCACTGTTGCCGGGCACAGACGTGACATACATACCTAATGACTGACACAGGCTGCCTTAAAAGCCACATGTAAAGTACACGGGCCAATAAAATCCTAAATGCAGACTGTGCCCCTCCCTTATCAACTGTCCTGCAGAGAATATTCTCAGTAGATCAGAAAGTAAACAGAAGAGACTCAGGAGTGTTGTGTATAATAAAGATTTCTCAGGGGCAGGAAGCACAGAGGCTGGAGGGATTGCTCAGAAGTTAAAAGAATGCACTGTTCTTCCAGAGCCTGAGTTCCCAGCACTCATAGTCAACCACCTGTAATTCCACTTCCAGGGCATCCTGCGCCCTCTTCTGGTGTCCATGGGCACTGCATTTAACAATAATAAAGATGAAGAGATCATAAATTTGAAAGGGAGTCAGGGGAGGCGAAAGGGAGCTGGAAGGGAAAAAGACAGGGAGAAGATTATATAAATCCATTACTCACATATAAACTTCTCAAAGAAATACTTAAAGTTTAAAAAGTTCAAATTAGTAATTGCTAAACTATCAGATTAGTTCTAAAAAATCTACCGTTTCATAGGCTTTTTCTCAAATTGCTACTTTACTAAAATCATAGAAAGTAGTTTTGGCCTCCGTATTATAAAGCACTGACTGACTTTGAAAGAGTATTGGCAAGCTGGTGCTCCCAGCAATGAAGGTACAGTAACCTTCATGGTGACAGACTGGTCTCTACTCATGCCCATGGGGAAAGTGGGAAGCCCCACGGCCTGGGACTCACTGACTTGGAAAGGAAAGCTCACTGTGACCCCATTAAGTTTTCATCTATGCTATGGGGACCCTGCCTTAGCTTGGTGGATGACACACACACAAACCACTAGAATTCTACACAGCCATGCTCAGCCACACTGGTCCAGACACGGCTGGGCCCTGTGGTCTCGCTAAAGAGGCCAGGACCATTTTCTCCGTTTATGAACTTGATTTCCAGCCATAGCAAATAAACAGTGGCTGAGAGGGGAGGTTTTGTAAAGACAGCTTTAATACAGTCCACAAAAGAAGGGGAAAGAGCTGGGATAGTTTCCCTCCCCACACCTTGATCACACACAGAGCAAAATAATACAAGGCTGCTTTTTTTTTTAATTCAAAAATTGACAGTTACAGGTAATAAAATGTGAAAGAGGATTCTAAAAGCAATCAGACCCCAACCTCAGGGTACTAAGTTTGAAATCCATACTTGGTGCAAACACTAGGAAAATTCTTAGGATGTTTTTCAATAAGTTTCAATAGCCACTTCGTGGCATTAAAACTTTTATCACTTATGAAATATGCAATCCCAAGAAAATTATTTGTTTGCCGTTGCCAAAGATAGCAGAGGCGGCTTTAAAGTTGTTGGTTTCTGAATATTAAATATCGTGCATCCCACAAGATAGATACACACGACCTGTTGCGTGGGCCTTCAGAAACATAGGCGTAAGTACATCTCAGTCTTAAACAGAACAGTGGGGACCTGAGTTTGTTGTATTAACAAGGCACATTATCAAGCTCACAACAGGGCAATTCCTCAGTCTACTGCTTGAAGGGATTTTTGTTATTTTGGTTTCTTTGTTTGGGTTTGTTTGGGTTTTTATTGTTTTGTTTTTTTCAAATCAGGGTTTTTCTGTTTAGCCCTGGATATCTTGGAACTGGCTCTGTAGACCAGGATCTCAGCAATCCCCCTGCCTCTGCCTTCCAAGCGCTGGGACTAAATGTGTGTGCCACCACCATCCAGCTCTTGAACGGGTTTCTTGTTTCACCTTGTACTTTTTTAGTACTGGGAGACCAAACATGTTCACTGTGCATGCTAGGCAAACACTGAGCGGCACCCCCAAACTTAAAGGCTTTTATCATTCCAAAATTCACTTGAGGATACCTAAGCCCCACGGAGATGGTAGAAAGGGGTGGGGCTTTGAAGAAGTTATGAAAAGGGACCACGGCCTTCTGAATTGGGTTCACATCCTCATACAAAGAGGCCCAAGAGCTGCCTTGCCTTATCCATCACGGAAGGACAACGTAAGTGGAGGCCCTTCACCAGGCACCTGTACTGCAGCAACTTGATCTGCACCTCCAGACCCTAATGCTGGAGTTCCCAACCTGTGGGTTGTGACTTCTTTGGGGTTAGCATTTCAGACATTTACATTGTGATTCATAACGTCAGCAAAACTACAGTTATGAAGTAACAATAAAAATAATTTAACGGTCTGGAGTCACTACAACATAAGGAACTGTATTAAACGGTCACAGCATTAGGAGGGTTGAGAACCAAACAGATTCCTCCTGCTTAACACATTCCTCCTGCTCTGGAGGTTTTGTTACAGCAGCCCCAACAGACGAAGATGCTAGCAATGTTACTGGGGGGGAGCGGGGCTAAGATCTCCAAGACAACAGTCAGGAAGAAGCAGATTATACTTAATTTCATATCTGAGCATCTTAAAAAAAACAGACAATATTTAATATCTTAAATGCTTTACATATTAAGCAGTAAGAGCAGAGACAGGTAACAAGCATGAAGACACGCATCACCCAGTTCAGATCAGGGTACAGAATAGGAGCCCTTCCCTAACAGACGCCGTGTGTTGGATGCCTGGTCTCCAGCAGGTGGTACTATTCTGAGACATTCTGGAAATGTTAGGAATTGGGGCTTAACTGAGGAAGTGGGTCAGTAGGGCACATCTCTGAATGGGCACTGGTCTCAGCCCCTTCTTCTCCCTCTCCATCCTGTTCTCCCTGAAACGAGCCTTCTCCCACACTGCTAAGCTCTACCTAGCTAACATCATGGGCTCAGAATCAGCGACACCAAGGACAGTGGACAGAAGTTTCTCAAACTATAAATCAAAATAAATCTTTCCTCCTTCATCTCTTCTCTCGAGACACAACACAAACGAAATGACTGACACTTATGTATTACTCCAAGGAAATAGTCATTCCAAGAAAAGTAGTCCTTTGCCTGGAACAGCCTTCTCTGTCCTGTACATTTAGTAATTGAAGATTGTTTGGGTGTTTTGCTTGTTTGGTTGGGTTTTTTGTTTTGGTTTTTTGTTTGTTTGTTTTTGTTTCCCTTTTTCTTTTCTGTAATATCTGCAGGTACACTATTTGATTTGGCAGCAAATAATATTGACATAATATATCAATGTAGTTTTAAGACATCAACAAAATCTTAAGCAAGAAGAAAAGTGATTTAATATAAAATTCCCAAGGTGCCTGTCTGCCTTAATTAAGTTATCTATCCTATTCCTTCTTGGTTTGCAGTTATGGTGGTCTTGGGGTCAGAGTAGCACACATGTGGATGTCTGAGGACAACATATAAGAACTGGTGCTCTCCTTCCACATGTGGAACTGGGGACTGAACTCAGGTCTTGCGGATTGAACTCAAGCACCTTTATCCATAGAGTCACCCCACCAGCCCAGCCTTCTCATTCTAAAGGGGGAAATTCATCACTAGAGAGGTTAAGATTCTGCCATCTGTGTCTCAGTGTCTTGTAATATTTCTTGGTCAAAGTTCACTTCCCTACCCTTCCATTAGCCAGGTCACGACGTTATACTGAGTGGCTTTATGAACCATCAAATCTTTCAATCAAACTGAACACACATTTTCCTTTGCACAAAAAAATGCTTCACTGCACGACAAAACTGACCTGCTGTGTTTGTTTTTATATCTAGCAATGGGATTTCAGATTTTCTGAAAAACTGCAAGGAAAAAAAAAGTATCACTTTCTGATTGCATGCCCCCACCCATACCAACGAGACATCAGACACAGGCAAGGCTCCATTCAGCCAGAAGAGACTGGAATGCTGAACACCACCTAGGAGGTATAACTTTAACAGTCCTCTCAAGTTAATAATTTGTCACGAAATTAACCATTGCCCAACTCTAAATAGCAGTTCCAAAGTCTTACGAACAGGCTTGATCACCTTATAATGTAGGAATTACCTAAATAAACATTTTTTAAAAGCATAAAATTTAATATTCCTTCTTCCGGTGTGACAGGACTTGAGGAGCTGGCTCCACCACGTTGAGAAAGGGGTCCTCTCCACAAAAGTGATTCCTTCTGGTAATAATGCATGGGGTTACACAGTCTTGCTTGCCTCCAACAGAGCTGAAGGCTTTGAAGTCGCTCTGCTTGCCAGTTCCTCCCATTTCCAATAATGATTAAAACCCATTCGGCCACTGTCTGAGTTCCAGAGATTCCAGGCCAACACTCGGTTTCACATGAGAGACTCCAGTGGCCCAAATGGGTCACTCACTGGAACTCCCATGACATAAAGCTGCCAATCAACCTGTTGAGCTGAGCTGAGAGCTGTGATCCCCGAGAATTAACAGAAGACTGCATTAAGCAGAACCCAGCTTCTCTTTATTTGATCTCGATAATGAGAAGAGAAACTGCCTATCTACCCTGATGTTTGAAGACTCCCGTTTATCGAGCTGTGTGGTCAATGATTTGAGGGAGTAACAATGAATCCAGTTAGCGCTACAGACAATAGGCCACACCTGGAGTGTGCTACTTAACATCCTAGGTCAGCTGTTAGAAACAAGACCAGCAGCCTCCCCTCTCTTAAGTCCTCCAACAGAAGCAACATCCACCAGGGTATCACAAGAACAGAATCCAGTCTCATAAGTCTCTATGAAAATGTAATTAAAATTTCGGGAGACTAAAACTGGGAATAAGGGGGTCAAAGAGATGGCTCGGTGGTTAAGAGCTCTTGCAAAAGACCAGATTCTTGTTTCCAGCACCCACACTGGGCAGCTTACCTCTGACTCCAGTTCCAAGAGGGATCTGATTCTCTCTTTTAGTCTCTGAAAGCACAGTACCCCACACACATACGCACATACAGGAATATACACACAATTAAAAAGAACATATGACCATTTTTTAAAGCTAGAAATGCACTTTTATTTCCAAATGATTATTCTAAATAGAAACAATCCTAGCTAAAGTAGTCCCTTTTCCACCCCTACTAGGTGAATTACTTCTTACTAAGCACTTTTATTTTGAAGGAATTTTTTTAACCCTTGCATCAGGACGACCTTTCAAGTTGAAAATAATGAGTTCAGCATTCACACACTTACTTATGTACTTAATCAAGCACAAAGCCAAAAGAGGAACAAATATGTTAGGTGTCATCTGCTGATTTAAGTAGTAAAATATTAATTAATATTCATGATAGAAAAAGGCACATATGTAAAAGAATTTGCAGCAGAGTTGGACAATTGAAACAAAGCCTGCTGAAATGTCACGTATTCTCTTGGGAAATACCAGAGCTACCAACCTCCCCTTGGCCTCTCCTTTGTTCCTTACCAAGTGCTGCTTGGCAATTCTTCACTCCTGATTTTCCTCGTTCTTCTGATCAGATAGCCATTTAATGTCATGCCTGGGTTTTCAGATAACCACAATAGGACGGTCTAAACTGCTTGGTCTACTATACTAAAGTAGAACCTCTCCGTTTAAAAAAAGAAAAAGAAAAAGTAACTCCCATTTTCCCCCCTCTTAGTCTTAACTATTCAGATACAAGGGTGCACCAGATATTAACTTTTAACAAAAACAAGTTTTAAAGGGATTTCTTTAGAGCTTTATCTGTGGTTTTGTTACAAAGTAGTCCTTGGCTATTCAGGGATTCTTATAACATAAGTGTATAAATCATATTTTTGGCTTTCTGTTTGGCAGTATGATTTGATGTTTTAGAAATTTTACTGTCAGTCCTTTAAAGTTAGAACTAAGGAGACCCAATAATTCAAGAGACCCAATAATTACAGCCAAACTTAATAGTCTATATATGTAATTACATTAACAGGGACAAAAATGTTTTCTTCTACTGTAAGGTCTTAACTTGGGTTAACACTCCCAAGAAGACCACAGTGTCACTTACACATTTGTTGAAAAAGCACTAACAAAGTATAGATACACCAGTCAGGCAGAGTCAATTTAATTGGAGAAGACAATTGAATTTCCCAACCCAGTGGGTAAACAGATAGATGTAGAATAATGTAGCAAAAGGAAGCTGAATATAGAACAGTTTTTCTTATGTTTTATTGATTCTTTGTGAATTTCACATCATGCACCCCAATTCCACTCACTTCCCAGTCCTTCTTTCATATCATCCCTCCATCCTTGTAACTCCCCCAAAAGAAAATAAAATCATTATACTATATAATATGTATATATATAATAATAATGTATATATAATGTGTATATGTGTCTGTATATATATATATATATATATATATATATATATATATATATATATATATATATATATCTTGCTGTGAAAGCTGTGGTGTATCACGGTGTGTCCCACAGTATGCCCTTTTGCCCAAACAGCTTGACTTGTAAATGCTCATTGCAATGAGTCATTGGTCTGGTTCGAGGCCTCTGGCTTCTGCTGCACCATCAATACTAAACCCTCACCATCAATGCTGGGCTCCTCAAGGACATCCTGCTGCTGCCCTGAGTCACGGAGATCCTGCAGCTTTGGTTCTGCAGGACCAGCTCCTTTAGTGCTCCCACAGCTCATAGGTGGAGAATGGGCCAACCCAAAGCCCTAAATCTGGGTCTGGGTGGTAGCTGAGTTGGCCAGCCAATCAGCACTCCCAAACCCTCTAACTGCGCTGCCTAGGCAAAGTAAGAGGGCGTGTCTCATCTCGCGAGGGGCGGAGCCAGCTACTAGTGACCTGCCCCGTGACTGTGTCACCTTGCAGTGGCTGGTGAGGGGCGGGACCCCCTCAGTGAAGCCCTTGAACATCACCATGGCCTAAGATGGCAGCCAAGCTTCTCACATCAGGCTGTTCCTCATAGTTCCACCTCTCCATCTTCCCATCTCTCCACCATATACTTGCTCAGCATAGAGGCCCCTGGCCTCAGGCCGTCTTCCTCCCAGGCCCACCGAAGGTAGGACATATTTAATAATAGCAAAAAGTACAGGTACCTGACTCCACATGATTCTGCGTCTATATTCTATCTACTAACATCAGCCGGTTAGCACACATACGGGAACGGGGCCCAAGGAGAATGTCAGGATGATCTTCCCATCACTGTGACAAGAAGGGAGGAAGGGAAAGAAAGGACCATTGCATCCCAGGCACCATGCACATACCCATCACTACATAAGCTTCCTGACCAGAACATGGTGGAGATATCCTGTCTGATATGGACAGTGAAGGCTTTTTTGAGACAAATAGAAACCAACATGGTGACATCCTTTGACACAAATCATACGATTGGTGGTCAGCACAGTGGGCTATGCACAGACAAGCAGCCCCCATTACAAATAGCCTGGTCAGAGCTTCATGTAGTGTTTCCCTTGTTTGTAAAATGAATTGTATATTCTAGCTAGCCTGTACAAAAGACACAAAATCCTGGCGTTTTATTTGCAAGCCTAGATTGGGCAGGTTTTGCGGTATCCTAACTTCCATCCCAGATGCTCTTTGTCCTTGGATACCTGCTGCTGCTTGATTCTCTCCCGGGTTATCCTCAAGGTCCGCGTGCTCATGATCCATCATCCTGCCTGATGGCAACCCTCTCTCCTTTCTCCTCCTTCCTGGTCTCTCCTGAGAGCCCTCACTCCATCCTCAAGTCTTGCCTTTCCCTCTCTCCTGCCCAGTCGCAGGCTCTAGCCTTTTATTAACCAATTCACTTTAAGTTGGGGAGCAAGGTTTACATAACAAAGGCTGGTGTACATGGGAACTGTCTTGGGGCAAGCAGATCTTGGGGTACAGAATTTAGCATTTGGACACATACCAGAACCAACCACCACCATCCCAACACTTGTTCACATGAGAGGCTCTTCGTAAAGTGAAAATCCTGGTTTACACCCTCAACGAGCCTAAAGCCAGAAGGTAAAAAGGAAAAATATAGGAAAACGGGAGCAGTAGCCACTCCCTTGATAATGTCATAATCACATACACACACACACACACACACACACACACACACACACACACACACACACCCCTCAGCCCTCCCTCAACACAGACTCACTCCCTAAGCCTGGCACAGATTCCCAGAGCGTCCTCAGCCTCTGAAGTTACCCACTCCAGCCCCTGTAGCTGCTCTAAGAGTTCTGCTGCCCAACCTACCTTAACTTCTGACTCAGAAAGAGTAACTTGACAGCTAAAAAGAGAATTTGACTTTCAATTCAGAAAGTGAGCCCCCTTCCCTCCCTGCCTCCCTCCCCCTCTCTCTCCCTTCCCCCTCCCTCTTTCTCCCTTCTTCCCCTCCCCCTCCTTCCCTCCTCCCCTCTCCCTCCTCCTCTCCCCCTGTCTCTTCCCTTCCTTCTCATCCCATGTCCCTCCTCCCAGCACCCACTAAGATAGCCAGCTTCCTGCCCTGCTGTTTTCTCCCACTGAGTCCAATAAAATTGTCCTTGAGTTCCCTATGAGACAATTTTTTAAATTCTTTTATCTATGAGATCGGCAACCTGAAGAAAGGTCTGTGTGTCCATTCACAATACCTCCCACATACAACATTGAGCTGAGTTCTAGAGAAATTATAACTTTCCTAAGGCCACATGGGAAGGGAGTTTCAGAAATAGGAGATTAATGAATTTCTTGATATCTGGCCAAAAAGAAGGGTGATGTTTAGTTGTACTTTGAAAATATCAGCTCTCTACGCAATTATTAAGCTCCTAATGTCACAGAAACAAAGTATGCATTATCTCAGTTATGCAATCTAAAAGTATCACGTTCATGAAAGGGAAGAAAATAGTTATTTCCTAGGCCTGGGTTGGGGGAGCTAGTGAGAATTAGCAAGAAATTGGTCAAAGGATTTGAAATTTAAGTTAGGAAAAAGAAACTGAAGACATTTACTGTGTACAGTGTGGGCTATAACTAACAGGAATGCAGTATCAGGGCCAGCAAGAGGGCTCAGCTTGCAACACAGCCTGGGTGACCTGGGTTCAATCCCCAGGACCCCTGTGAAGGTGGAAGGAGAAAACAGACAACATAAAGCTGTCCTTTGACCTCCACATATGTGAAAAAGGGTACATGTGCACACACATACATACACACACACACACACACATACACACACACACAACCACCCATTCTGTTACGCAGATGAGAGTAGGGTGAAGAAAGACTGTATAACTTCATGTAAGATGCAAATAACTGCTTCTTGGATACACAGAGCTAAGGAAAGGGGGCCAGTCTAAAAGGCTACATACTGAACAATTATTTTATTGATGCGCTGTGCACTCTATCAAAAGCCAGGGAGCGCAGGGCAGACCTTACTGTCTGCATGATGTAAGAGAGATCATGCCTGGGAAAGAGCTATAATGACGGAAACAGATCAATGTGAGAAATAAAGTCAAGGGAGGACAGAGGTGCTGACCTACGTGTCACCAGATGGGAGTAAGATGTGTAGCTTGAGGCAAAGAAACTATGCACTGGGCTTTGCTGATGTCAGTCTTTCATCGGATATCGGCCAAGAAGTCAAAGACAGGTCTACACTGTATCCTGAGTCAGACAATAATGAACACAGATCACAGGAATCCCTGTTAGCAGTCAGGGAGAACGCTCAAGTGACCTCCACTGTGGAGACTAGAGATGGCGCCTCACTCTAAGTCCTGTTTAGCTTACAATAGCTACAGATGGATACCATCACAAATCCTTACAGAACCGTTTATAGACGTGTATTATACAAACTATGCCCTGCTGTGTCAGCTGGAAGGACCTAAAGGAACACATCCCATTAGGGAGGAGAGCATCAGACCTTAGCTCTAACGCCATTTTCCCATCAAGGCACCAGGACTCCCTTGAGCAATAGAACCTGGACAATCATGTGACTCAAAATAAGAACCGTGTTCAAAAGTGAACAGAAGAGCCGGGAGTGGTGGCGCATGCCTTTAATCCCAGCACTCAGGAGGCAGAGGCAGGTGGATTTCTGAGTTCGAGGCCAGCCTGGTCTACAAAGTGAGTTCCAGGACAGCCAGGGCTACACAGAGAAACCCTGTCTCAAAAAACCAAAACAAACAAACAAACAAACAACAACAACAAAAAGTGAACAGAAGGGAATGCAAAGGGAGAAGGCGGTAAACCAGAGGGGCCATGATGCTCCAAAATGAAACTATCTCAGCAATGAAATACGGAACAGCGATGATTGATGTAAGCCTAACAAATACGTATGGCTCAACTGCAGTCCAGACTCTATGACCCCAGAGCAGCACAAAAGCAGCAGACGAGCCAAAGACACTGGAACCTAGCACTAGGACTGAGACAGTCACAGTTCAGGGAGGTGGGGGGTGGGGGAGAACTGGGGGGAAGGTCACATGTCAGTGCAAGGTGTTGTCCTGAGCAGAATTCTGGAATACAGAAAGGAATGGATGGAGACAGGGAAGAAAAGAGGAAGAGTGAGGTGAAGGGAAAGAGACAAGAGCCATCAGGGAAACCCAGCTGAAGCGTGGACTTTGGATCAGAGCCATGTGCCCCTTGGTTCATTAATTAATGTAAATTGTGATTAGCAGAAAGAATTGGGTATGAAGTATGTGAGAACTTTCATCAATTTTAAATACAAGTTCACACCAATGAAGGAACTAAGAAGACTCCATCACACCTCCAAACGCCAATTTAACTAAGTGTGGCTTTTACCTAAGCTTAACATACTCTTAAAATATTAAAACAAATACTAAAAATAAAACCAAAGCCACTACATTCACAGGGTAGAAGGCCAACATGTTTTTGGTCTGTTTTATAGATTTATTTATTTATTTTATGTCAGTACCCTGTAGTTGTCTTCAAACACACCAGAAGAGGGTATCAGATCTCATTACAGATGGTCGTGAGCCACCATGTGGTTGCTGAGAATTGAACTCAGGACCTCTGGAAGAGCAGTCAGTGTTCTTAAACACTGAGCCATCTCTCCAGCCTAGGCCAACAAGTTTTAAGCCTGTTGTTTCTTTTCAATAATCTAGATATCCTCTAGGTTGCAAAACTGAAATATTGATATTTTTTGAGCATCTAAAACTATTGATAAGAGCATCAGCAGATAAACTACAATAGCAAGAGAGTCTTTCTTTCATCAAGCAGAGTCTGGGCCTGGGCTTTTTCCATAATGAAGGGGCTGTTCAAATCACAGAGCTTCAGAAATGGAGCTTAAAGACATCAGCAAAAACACAGGTGGTGTGGCATTACATAATGAACATTTCCATAATCTGAGCTTGTTGGCAATAAGCATCAGGAGACAGATTGTAAGCATTTAAATCCTACTCCCTGGTTTGAACAATTATTAATTCTGTCTACTGGAGACCCACAACGCCCCGGGCAGCAGCGAGCTATAAAAACTCTGGTCTCTCACCATAGGGAGGACAGTGCTAACTAGATCAGAGAAAAGACTAGCCCAAGAAGCCACCTGGGACACAGTGTAATTCCCAAAGGATATTATCCAACTCAGCCAAACAAATATCAATCTTAAGTGTTTGTATCTAATAAAAGAGTCATGATAACACCCCCAAACAGCTCATGGCCACGGCAACCCGTAATGTGTGTCATAAGGACACAGCAAAGACAAACTTCTCTATTTTAATATTTCTGTGGTATTTTCTGTTTTGTATTTTTTTTAACCTTGTTTTGGTGGTGATGGGTGGAGTTTTCTTTTGGTTTTGCTTTTCTATGGTTTTGTTATTGGTTGTTTGTTTGTTTTGTTTTGAGACAAGGTCCCCCTGTCTACACAAGCTTGGTCCAGCCCTGAACTCACTATGCAAGTCCAGGCTGGCCAGGAACTCAGAGATTGACCTGCGTCCTTTAAAGCATTAAGAAAAGGTCATGTGGCCGGGCGGTGGTGGTGCATGTCTTTAATCCCAGCACTTGGGAGGCAGACGCAGGCAGATTTCTGAGTTCAAGGCCAGCCTGGTCTACAAAGTGAGTTTCAGGACAGCCAGGGCTATACAGAGAAACCCTGTCTCGAAAAAAAAACAAAAAACCAAACAAACAAAGAAAAGGTCATGTGCCACTACAAGCAGGAGAAACATCTCTTTTATGAGCTTTAATAATGAATAATGTTCAAATGTACCTACATTTCAAATACAATCTGACACTGTAACACATTCTTGGAGTGTCTTGTAAACACTGGCCACATCTGTGTAAACAGAACACAAACTGATACCAGATCAGCTAAAAATGAGGATATTTGATATTTAAGACTTCGCAGTAGAAGCGTCTGCTTTTGTCCCTCCTGCCTTAATTAGAGGCACAGATTAATTCAGTTCATAGTCCTCTATTAGACCTCCTGAAAGCTCAATTCTAACTTTAAGATACTGGCTCTAATTTTTCTAAAACATCAAGAAATAATATTGAAAAAAAATAGAAGCTGAAATAGAAGTCCTTTCTTTGCACAAGAAATTTTCTAAAATGCCAAGGGCTGTTTTGCAACAAAACCACAGATAAGTTTTAAATAAATTCCCTTAAAACTTGTTTTCACTAAATATCAATATCTAATGACATATTTTCTTCTATTTAAAGCCAGTAGAAAAATGGGACTAGTTTTATTTTTCAAACCTAAAAATTCTACTTTTAATTAATAGCAGAACAAATAATATGGACTTTCTCGTTGTGGAGAAATGACTGGAAAACTTGGGCATAATAACACACACACACACACACACACACACACACACACACACACACACACTCATGCTCAGACGCAATAAATAATTATCAAGAAAGTAAAGGATTGCTAAGCCAGCAACCAATAGGGGAGCAGAGAAATGAGACAGCAATGATGTCCGTCAAAAGCATTATCCATGAGAACAGATGCTAATTCTGGGGAGAGTAACATGAGAGCCCATGTCACCAAGTTAGCCGACTCTCAGCCAGATGCAAAGAGACAGGCATCTGCGCGATTCGCGCAATGTAAAACAATGTTACATAAATAAATACAATGTGATTCCCAAGGTGACTCTCCAAACAGCCGACAGACAAGAGACCATCATCCCTGATGGAGGAAGGACCACTGCACTCACGAGTGGCTCTAACGAAGAAGACTGATGCCAATTGTTAGGACTGACAAGTTTACTGACCAAAGGGAAAATCCTTGTTTGGTTTTGGAGCAAGCTGATTTTGATCCACAGTCCAAACTGACCCAGAATTTGCTAAATAGCCCAGGCTCAGGACTTCAAGCTGGTAGCAAACCTCCTGCCTCAGCCTTCCAATTCTGGGATTTCACAGGCGTGAGCCACTGCACCTGGCTGAAAATTCCCTTTTGAAAGAGTCGACACAAGGCACTACAAACAACCCTTTGGGAAATTAGAAGGTAGTATCCACTAAAGCTAAACATATCCCTGGTTTATACCTTTTTTTACCCCTCTTGGACCGGAGAGAAATCAGCCTCCACAACAGCTGTAGGCAAGAACACGCACAGCTGCTTCATCCCAACAGCCAAAGCTAAATAGGACATAAAGAGCTGACCACAAATGAACCCTGGAGTGTTTATATGTCGGAATATCCCAAACACAAAGGAGCAAACTCGCAACAGTATGCAACAGTACACAGGCCGGTTCAGACAAGAGAGAACCAACCCCACAGAGCTGGTCAGGAAAAGCCATAGGCCAGTTTATCAGGACAAAAGTCAGCATTGTGACAAGTCTTAATAAACCAGCTACACACAACAACATTCGTGAATCTCAAATGCAGAATGGGCAAAGCCAGACATAACGAATTATGTCTTACAGCATTTTATTTCTGAAGACTATATGCAGGCAGAGTGCTTAAGGGAACCATATCCCTGCACACAATTAAGGCCATCCAGAAAACTCCAAAGGCTACTACCTCAAAACTAAGGCAGCTGTAGTCATCAGAGGTAAGGGAGTGGACAAGAAGGGAGCGTGTCTTGGCTGTGTACAGTATCTTCTTCTTTTGAATAAAAGAAAATTTATTGATTTACACCCTCTGCCTATATTTTATTATGTATTATTCCTCGTGATTTAAATGCTAGAAACAAAAACTTTGAACTTAGGAATTGGAATATTTTATAATTTAAGATCTGGGTATTTGAAGTCTCAGATTGGAAATGGATATAAGACAAGCAGATTCATATTCACAAAAGGCCACTTATGATGATGCACAGAATAATTCTGTCCTTCAGAAATAGTGTCATCAAAAATCTCTAACTCATAAACACAACAAACCATAGATTATCCCTCAACTGACTACATGTAAACATGAAATTCAATTTTAGACCTCATGGATGAAGTTTGTCAATAAATATTAAGACCACATTTCTGAATGGTTTGAGTTCTGCGTTGCACCAAACACTTTATAAAGTCTCACACTAAACAACACTTGAAAACCTTTGGAGGCTGGAGAGATGGCTCAGTGGTTAAGAGCACTGACTGTTCTTCCAGAGGTCCTGAGTTCAATTCCCAGCAACTACATGGTGACTCACAACCATCTGTAACGGGATCTGGTGTGTCCGAAGACAGTTGACAGTGTACTCATATACATAAAATAAATTTTTTAAAAAAGAAAGGAAGAAAACCTTGTATTAAATGACATACCTTGGCATGTTTGAATTCCTAAACTATCAGACAACTTGGTGTGACTGAAAAATGCAAGTGCCAACGTAACAACCCTGCTCTCCTGTGTTTCTGTGTGTGCACTTGCGTCTGCACATGTATGTGTGCACAGGTGAATTGGGAGTGCTTGCATGTATGTATGTGTCCATAGGTGTGCATCCCCTGTGGGGGGTGGGCGCTTGTCCATGCATATGTGTGTGTGAAGACCGGAAGTCAATATCAGTGACTTTCTCTCTTGTTCTCCACTGAATCTTTTGAGGCAAGGTCTTTCACTGAACCTGGAGCTCATCAGCGGGCCAGACAGGCTGGCCTCTGAGGTCCTAGATCCCATCCGGTTTTCTCTGCCTCTCCTCCAGCGCCACAGTCACTGAGGCAGACCATCATGCTTGGCTTTTAGATGGTGTTGGAGATTGGAACTCAAACCATCTTGCTTTCAAACAAGCACTTTACCATCTCAGCATTTCCATCACTCTGCTTGGCATTTTCTTAATTGAAAACCATCTTTCAGGACTATTTCGCAGCAAAGTTCATTCTTATGTCTGAAAACTCAAGCAACGATAAGAACCATTTTTACCCGAGATTAGCATTTCTCAGGAACAACTTAAATCAGTGTCCCACCAAACTAGCCTCCCATTCACCACTGACATGTTTTCCCCAACCCAGGCTCTGGTCATCCAGTGTTCCTCATCCACCAGGCCCCAGAGAGACCTCAAGCAATGTAGAGGGGCGGAGGGACAGAGGGGCGGAAGGGTGGAGCTGAAGACCACCACACCTACCCTCACCAGGCGCTGAACTCCACTGAATTTCCCACTGAGGGCAAAATGAACACAATTCAACAGAACCAAGGGCAGTGGAAAAACTGATCATCTGAACACAGCATCTGTTTCTAATCTTCAGAAAATTTAATTTCAACATGTGGACTTTTGAGACTTTATTTTTTTCCCTCTTCATTTCGGTACTGGAGACGAGCGAGTGGGTGGGTTGTTTCTGACTCTGCCTTTCCAATCTGTCAGTGGGCTCGCTGCTGCTACAGCTGTTGTAAACTGTAGAAACTCCTCAATTAGGAAGTCTGAGGATTGTTATGCAAAATGGGGTAAAAGGGCCAGAGTCCACTTTACACATAACTGCTTCATCATAGAGCATGATTTGAATTTCTCTCTTGAGAAATTAGGAAATGAATTGGGGGGGTGCCTATGTGTGTGCATGCCAGAAGAGGTTGTCCAGCATCTTCCTGTGTCTCTCTACCTAATTCCCTTAAGAAGGGATCTCTCACTGACTATAGAGCTTGTTCTGTCAGCTAGGCGGGAGGCCAGCAAGGCTCAGATACTTTTCTGTCTCTATCCCACACTCCTTGGCAGTACTGGGCTATAGGCACACACACCTCTTATGTGAGTGCTAGAGAGTTCAACTCAGAGCTTCATGTTTACACAGCAAGCACACTTGCCCACTGAGCCATCTCTCCAACTGCAAAAATTCACTTCTTAAGAATTATGGGCTGGAGAGATGGCTCAGCGGTTAAGAGGTCCTGAGTTCAAATCCCAGTACCCACATGGTGGCTCACAACCATCCACAATGAGAACTGACACTTTCTTCTGGTGTGTCTGAAGACAGCTACAGTATACTTACATATAATAATAAATGTTTTTTAAAGAGAAAGAGAGAGAGAGATGAAGAGAGAGTAAAGAAGTATCAATTTTGATTACTATGAGCAAAATAATTCTCCCAAACTTCCTGAATAACTTTTCTAAAGAAAAAAAAAAAAGACATGTTTAAGGTTGTAAGCATTAAGTTCACATATCAGTTATATAGGAAGGCAGACAACAATTACCAAAATAAATAAATAAAATAAAATATTTAAGCATGAATCGATATTGCTAAGCATACATATCCTGCTTTGTGTTAATTAACCGTCTTTTCTTTTTAATATGCACTGGTGTGTGGGAATCAGATGCCCTGGAACTAGAGTTACAGACAGTTGTGAGCTGCCGTGTGGTTGCTGGGAATTGAACCTGGTTCCTCTGGAAGAACAGCTAGTCCTCTTAACCACTAAGCCATCTCTCCAGCCCCCCTGGTTGGTAGTATAATAGCAATATACATTTATTCCAGTTCACTAGAATTGACATTTGATAAGCATCCCCGAACCAGGTGCAGAAACAATTCTACAGATACAAATCCCAAATCAAGCATCAACAGGTGTTCTATCTGAGGGTCCTAAGAGAGAAATGTGAGTTCCACGTACCAGCTGGTTACAGATGGCTGATGTTTCCTGTGTCTCACACATTGCCTTCCCTCCACACTCTAGCTCAATAGCCACGGTTCCTACTTCTCACAGACCCACCCTAATACTTTAACTTGTTACCTCGGCAAGACTCCATTGCATGTGAGGTCACATTTGAAGACACAAGGAGCTAGATCTGAATGTTGGATACACAATCCAATCTGTAACGTATGTAGACTTGTATGTGTGCACAGGCAGTCATTTACATCATGTCTAAGTGCATATGGATACATACGTATATGACCAGAACCATCCTCTTCAATTCTAGGGGATTTAGTTGAGTTCTGTCTCCATGCCATGACTGAGGCCTGTCACATCCCTAATGTTTTCTACCTACTCTGCTTGTAAGCTTATTTCTACTTTCTTTTTTAGACACATAATGAAGACCACACATCCATACATCTATATGCTTCAAGACTAAAGAAAGCTGCTTCAAGCCAAGCAGCCTAAAATAAATGCTGAAAAGGGAGCATACTTTCCAGTGGAGGTAAAGCTCACAGTGTAACCAGGAGGAATGTGCAAGCCTGCAGAAACTGAGCTCAGTAGTTGGGCCAAACCATGATAGTCGACTTGAAAAATATGGAAATCCGAGAAAGTCGTTCTGTTACGATTGTTAGCTGTGGAACTCAGGCAGGCCCTCTAAACTGCAAGTCGCACAGATCCGTCTCATGCATCCACTATTCAAAGAAGTGTCTACTCTGCAATTTGAAAGCTTGAAAATAACTGAATCCTTTGGCCTGCTGTGGCCTCCTCAGCACTGAGTGTAAATGCTGTTACCACGGGGGGCTGGCTGCCTTTAGGAAGGTAAGCTTTCCACAAGTCTCCAGAGCAAGGACTCGGAGCTCAGGTTTCTTGGCAACCACGCTTTTACCCTTACAAAACAGAATTTTTCTCTTTCTTTTCAGCTAGCAATGGGTGAACTCTTCGAGGCACCTTGTACTTTTTAAACAGCTTTTATGGAATTGGCATAGATGTCCATCCAACAGATGAGTGGATCGTGAAGAATATGGTATGTACACACAACGGGATCTTATTTGGCTGTAAAGAAAAAAGTGAAAGTGTGGAATTTGCAGGAAAATAAATGGAACTAGAAAATATTATATTAGGTGAAGTAATCAGAGTGAGAAACACAAATACCCATATGGACTCTGACAGATAGATAGATAGATAGATAGATAGATAGATAGATAGATAGATAGATAGACAGACATATCGGTAGATAGATAAGTAGATAGATAGATAAGATATAGATATACACACATACAAACACATATTCTAACTTCTATATATGTAAGTTTATATAAGTGAGTTTGGATAGAGGACAGAAAACTGGAAATGGGTCCAAGAGATATGGAAAGGCAGCTTTAAGGACCAGGTAAGAAAACACAGGGAAGTAGGAAGGGGCTTAGAGAGGGCAGAAGATGCAGCGTGCACATTGTAAAATACAAGCAAGATGGATTGAAGGAGATCAACCAAACTAGGTATGTGTGAAGCTAACATACAAAAGCCTGGTACTCTGTAATGCCAATTTAAAAAAAATATATTAATTTTTCCCCCAAAGATCGTGGGAGCATACAAAGAATTTGCTAAGGCAAATCTGTTTTGTCTGAAAAGAAATCAATCCGGGTATTTTGTTTTATGGGGAAAACCGTGTAATACAAACATTACTATCTGAACTATTTTAAGTGTGTGGTGCTTGCTGTGTACACAGCGGTGCTTGGAATGGGCACAGCTCAACAGATCTCAGATGCTTCCTCATCGTGCAACATTAAAACTCCACTTCCAGGAGCTACAGAGATGGCTCAGCGGTTAAGAGCATGTACTGCTCTTGCAGGGGACCCAAGTTCACTTCCCAGCATTCACAGTGGACCACTAAGACTGATACCCATATGTCTATCTGAGTCATTATGGGTATTTGTGTTTCTAACACAGATATGTAAACAAACCTAAAAATAAATTCCTCAAAAACTAAATCTATTAAACAGCCCTAATGTTTGCCTCGGTGTGTGTGTATAGGTATGTGTATGTGTGTCTACGTATATAAGTGTATGTGTATGTACATGTATGTGTGTGCGTGAGTGAATTTGTGCTCACTAAGGTTCACTAAATATAAAATTATCTCAGGTAAGAAAACCCGATTGCCCTACTTTCCCCTCTAGATGCTTCCCAGTTTTGAAGCCTCCGACGGTCTTCAACGCGGCATTTCCATAGCCGTATGTATCCACTTCTCATTCTTGTCTGGTTGCTCTGACGGAGATTTTGGTTCTCCATTAGGTAAAGGTAGTGGGAGAGAGAATCTTACATTGCTGCTGAGCTTAGCGGGGAAAACATTAGATTTTCTACCGTTGAGTGTGACCGGCTGTTCTCTCTCACACTCTGCCCTCCCTGCACCCTCCTCCTCTCTCACGTGCTGTGGGATTTCACGTGTGGCCTTTATTATATGTGTGTTGTCCCTTCCATTTCTTAATCTATTGAATATTTTCTTTCGATAGAAAACTCGGTTTTCTCAAATGCATTTTCCGCTATCAACTTAGTTATCTTTCAATGTGTTAAAAAAAAAAAAAACACAAGAATATTACAGTGATTTTTTTCTTTATTTTTCTTTTTCTTTTCTTTTTTTCTTTTTTTTTTTTTTTTTTTTTTTGGTTTTCTGAGATTTTCATATGCTGTCTCCTTCCTGCATTTCAAGAATGAGGCCACAACCTGTGATCAACAATGTGTGTTGTTGAGTTCCGTCTGCCCAGATTTTGTAGCAATGGACCCCGGAGACAGTGTCCCTGGTCCACAGTTTCCCTGAAGTGCTGCTGCTTAGAGCTTCTCCTCCTGGTTGATTTTTGGAAGAATTTCAAGGTAATGCCAATTAAAACTTCTGGAAGCTTAACAAAGTGAAGCCAATCTGTCCTGGAGTTTTCTGTTGGGAGGTGTTTGTTTGTTTGTTTGTTTGTTTGTTTTATTCTATTTTAGTCACCTTATTAGGTCTGTTCAAATACTGTATTTTTTTTCATAATCCTGTCTCAGCAGATCATATATTTTGACAGTCTTGAAGGTACATAACTGTTCAAGGCACTCCGTTATGACCTTTTGATTTCTGTGGCATCTGTTATAATGTGTCATTTCCCACACCTGATTTTTCTCATGTTTTTGTTTTTTGTTTTGTTTTGTTTTGTTTTGCTTTGCCTTTTGGTTCCACATTAGGTAAAAGAGGTGGGAGAGAGACTCTTACATCACTGCTGAACTTTTCAGGAAAACATCAGATCTTTCACCAGGAGTTTTCACTTTACTGTGTTCTAAGAAAAACACTTTACTTGCTTTGATCTTTAGTTTTCTATTCTGTTTCATTTGTTTACACTCTAGTCTTCTTTCTTTCTCTCATCAGCTTCAATTCTGGGTGAATTTTTGATGTTTTTGTTTGGTTTTTGGTGTGTGTGTGTGTGTGTGTGTGTGTGTGTGTGTGATTGTTGTTTGCTTGGGTTGGGGGGGCTTTTGTTTGTTTTTCTTCTTCCTCTTCTTGCTCTTGGTCTGTCAGTCATTCCACTGATCTGGGGTCTACATTCTTCCTCAGTGTGGACATCACTGCCCTAAACCTCCTTCCTACTGCCTTTCCTAGATGACAGACATTCCGGATATATACATTTTCCCTTAGATTTTCCTAAAGATACCTTTGGGAGGGTTTTGTTCTCTTCCATAGATGTGTGGCCTTTTCAGCCTTTCTCAACCTGCCAATCTCTAGTTTCGTTCAACTACAGTCAGAAAGGACAGGCGTTATGAGTAGAACCTGCTTGACCCTGCTAAGAATAGTTCCTCGGCATATAATAGCAAGCTCGATCCTGGAGAACATTCTTTACAGACTTGATAAAACCCTGTTGCATTGACAAGATAATGCCTTCTGCAAGTCCATTTGGTACATTGATTACATTCTAGAGTGCCATTTCTTTGTTGAACCTGGTTACCAAACGTCAAGTATTGATATCTGTTACTGTCGAGACCCTATTTCCTTCCTGGCAAGGGTAAGAGTCTACATTTTATAGTTCAGCATCTGGTGTTTGGTTTATATACACTCATAGGAGCTATGCTCTGTACAAAGACAGACAGGCCCTCTTATTATACAATAATGTATATAAGATATAATATAAATATAATAATATGTACTATATAAAAGGATTGTACAATTCTCTATCTTGGACAGTTGGGCTGACACACATGTGGCCACCTTGCTCTCCTCTGTCACCACCACTGAAGAATCCCTTTTTCGTACTCTTCATTTCTCAGTCTCTGGATATCCACTTACATATAAAGCACACTGTCCGTCAAGGCCAAAAGGGGGTGTCAGATCCCCTGGGACTGGAGTTAACAGATGGTTGTGAGCTGCCAAGTGGGTTCTACTGGGTGGCTTCCAAGAACAGAGCCTAGGTCCCCTGCAAGAGCAGCAAGTGCTTTTAACCACTGAACACTTGCTCTGTCCCCCTCGAGTGGCTTCTCGTGAGATGCTTCTCCATCTCCATCCTGTTTTATTGCCAAGTGCTAGATTCCCGGTGTGATCAAATATGGGTTACATAGATAATGCAACCCCCGTGCCCACTCTCTGATACCAACCATCTTATTGCGACAATCTTTTTTATTTTGGCCACTGTGAAACTGCAGACAATATTTTCCTAAATTGTAAGCCCCTGGGGGGCAGGAGGGGGGAATCATACAAACTCTACAGATCTGCAATGATTCTGTGTTTCATTTTCCAGTTTCAGCAAATCTAATCTTAAAATCCCCTTGCAAGATGGGGGTGGTAGCTTAATCAGATGACCTGTGACACCAAACAAGAGGGCCTGAGATTAGATTTCAAGAACCCACACATATACCAACACTTGCAAAGGTTGCTGAGAGACAGATC
>LR750511.1:25493-42570 GCA_902729485.2 Mus minutoides | reverse complement strand
CACACACACACACACACACACACACACACACACACACACGGGAGGAGGGCAAGGAGCACTGGCTGCTCTTCTTGAGGACCTGGGTTTTCTCCCCAGCACCCACATAGTAGATGAAAACTACCTATAACTCCAGTTGGAGGTGATCCAAAGCACTCTTCTGGCTTCCGTGGGCACAGCACACATGCAAGCCAAACATCCATATGCATAAAACAAAATCAATCTCTTAAAACTTACTAAACAAAAGTAGATTTTTAGAAACCCATATTAAGACCGACATTTCTTTCCATGACTGTATCCGCACCACTCGAGCCAAATAAATTTTCTAACTTTTTCACATTAAGCCATTATAATCGACCAGTTAACAAGAAGAATCTCACCAGAATTGGCTTTGCTGTAATTGTTTCTTTTAACAACAGCAGCAGCCACAAGAACAACAACAAAAATCTCAGAACGTGATTTTAAAAGGCCATCTGAGAACAGAACATCAGGGAGTCTCCTGTGACACGGGTTAGCCACCAGGCACAAACCCTACCCCAGGAACCCTGATAACTGGAGTCACTGGCTGAAGAGAAGGAAACTATGATGAGACCTGCTACACGGGAGAGATCACTCTCTGCTGTCGTGTAACAATGTGTCAACACGAACAGGCGCCAAGGACGGTTTACTCAATTACTATAGAAAAGCCCAAATGAGCTGCTGTCCAGCCCACAGGATGCCGGGTGCTGCCAACCTGCCTGCCCAGAGGCCAGGAAAGAGGGCGTGTGGTTTGCTCTCTTCCAAGCACTGGACCCTCCACCGCCAAGACACTCCAGCTATCCTCCTGGGAGACATACAGAGACAAAAATCCTACCAACGCCACCCTCGGAGATCCCTGATGGAGATCCCACAGTACCCACTCACTGTCCAACTACACAGAGATTCAAAGAACTGATGGGTCTGCAGCTGGAACTGTGCAAAGGCTCAGAATACAGGAGCTTCCAGGTGTCTTAAAGGGGTTTCTCACCCAAACCCCTGAGAATTTGTTTGAAACAAAGTTTCAACGGCAAGAGTTAGCCACCAGCCTGTACCTGGCTGCTGGCGGGCAGGCACTGTATTAAAAGAAGAGAAGGCTCAGTTAGTTAACATGAAAGAGGTCTCATATTCCAGAGTGGATGGATTATGTCATCTGACAGGTTTTAAAATTATGTTTATGATAGCCAGGGTGGTGCCTGCCTGTAATCCTAGCTCTTGAGAAACCAAGGCAAAAAGACCAAAGGTCCAAAGACAGCCAGAACAACTAAAGTAAAATAAAATTTAAATCCTGTTTAACCACGGATACATGCTTGCCTGACTACTAGATGGGCCAGTACTTACAATTAATTAGATATTTTCTAATAAGCTTAACTAATTTTAATTTAACACCAGCCCAGGTGAGATATGTGTATGAATTACCCAGCATTCCCCTCCCTTGAGTTGATTTTGCATGTCCTCAATCAAAAGGCCATTCTCACATCTACAGTCCTCTCCACACTCCCCCAGCTGAGCATGGCAGACCGCCCCGTGTGTGGATAACACCTCTGTCTTCTTATAAAACACAGCTGCCAAGTAGCTCTTGAGGCCAAGTGCAAGCCCTGGATGTACAGTTCCATTCCATAAGGCTAATACTAGCTCCGTTTGCCCAAAATGGGACAGTTTTTAATTTAAATCCACCACGTGTCAGTTACTTTGTGTATACAGCTCAGCTATTTCACAGCACTGGGCTAGAGCTACAGTCAAATAGAAAATGGATATGAAAAACACAGAGCATCCGCAAGGCACCAATTGTGAGTCAGTTTTATAAACATCATTGTGTAATCTTCACCACAGCCCTGAAGAGAGGCATTATATCCCCAGTTCACAAAGGAGGGAAAGGCAATTTAGCCAAAGACAGCAGAAGGCAGAGCCTTTTGCCTACGTTCCCACTGAGATTCTCAGCCATTCTCGAGTCCACTACCAAGACCCTCTGAATTTTCACAGGACTCAAAAGGTCCCTCGCCCTGTGGGGAGGGCAGCATACCATGCTGAACTCGAGTTGTGATGTCTCTCCTCCCCACATTGGAGCCTGGACTTCAGAACTTGAGGATACTGCTGTCCTGAGTCATTCGGAATTCCAAAAGAGAAACCAGCGCTTCCAACGACGTAAAAAATTTACGGGGTTGGTTTGTTCATGGAAATGTATGTCCCAACAGCGTCCGTGTCTCCTAGGTTGTTCCTGGGGGCTCAGGGCCCTGAGAACCATGTCTCAGGGTCAGTGAGAACTCAATAAAAGCTGCCAATGCTTTCAAGGTCACCCCTTCCCTCAAAGTCCACGCACTCCAAAACTTGCCTCACAGTATAGTTCCCCACCCACCCAAAATTGTGTCATAATCATGGTCACTACAACTCCGCCTATAGTCAAAATATGTTTTTGACCAAATGTGTCACAAATACGAATAACAAAAGTGTATTTCTAACACGTGCTCAGAAATACAACACGGGAGTAGCTAATGGGTTAGGTAAAAAGGATGGACCGAAAGCAGCAATCACAACTTTAAGAACAACCCCAAAAACTATGCAAAGGAATCCATAACCCTATTCAAGCCAGGAAGCTGAGACAGCTCTTAGGATGAAGAGATTACTTGCAATTATATTTCCTTTTAAAAGTTCTCTTCAAGGGGCTTAAAAGATGGTGCAGTGGTTAAAAGCACTGACTGCTCTTGCAGAGGTCCTGAGTTCAATTCCCAGCAACCACATGATGCCTCAAAACCATCTGTAATGGGATCTGATGCCCTCTTCTGGTGTGTCTGAAGAGAGAAATGGTGTACTCATATACATACAAATAAATCAGGAGAAGGAGAAGGAGAAGGAGGAGAAGGAGGAGGAGGAGGAGGAGGAGGAGGAGGAGAAGAAGAAGAAGAAGAAGAAGAAGAAGAAGAAGAAGAAGAAGAAGAAGAAGAAGAAGAAGAAGAAGAAGAAGAAGAAGAAGAAGAAGAAGAAGAAGAAGAAGAAGAAGAAGAAGAAGAAGAAGAAGAAGGAGAAGCTTGTTGAAGGAGGAGAAGGAGAAGATGCTTGTCGTGGTGTATGGGGGGGTGTCTGACTGTCTGTCTGTCAGTCTGTCTGTCAGTCTGTCTACATGTGTAGAAGAAGTCACAGGTGTTTATGTGTGTCCACATGACAGCCATCCAGCCTCTACTGTCATCCCTCAGGCACCATCTGCTTTAGTTTTTGAGATCTCTCACTGGCTTGGAACTCACCAAATGGATGAGGCCTCCACCCCATCACCAGGATTATAAGTGCATGCCACCACATCTAGATTTGATAGGTTGTGAGGATCAAACTGGGGCCCTACAAACAATGACAGAACCGTTTCCCCAACCCTCCCACTCACCCCTCCCCAAAAACATGTGTTTTTAAAACTATTCTATAAAGTACTTAGTAACTATTCTATCAACCCACTAAAAACCACATTTAAAAACTGAATGCAGTTTGAATTGCAATGCAGCAATGGAATCAAGTGCTCCCCTTCACCAGAGTGTAAACAGCTGTGCGCTCCCCTGCCAAATCCATCCAACGAGCCACTGTACACAACCCTCAGACACTACACTCCTAGATGCAAAATCTCAAGATGGCCTCATAAGGAAGCAGAAAGGCTAGCTCCTAGGACAGCAGAGAAGCCTGGAAGACAAGAATCTAAAGTCCCTGGAAGTATTTAACCATCTCTAACCACCTACTCGTGTTTCTCAATGTTAGGTCCCAGGACCACCTACATGAGTCTCGGACTCAATGCTTTCAAGACACAGATCTCCCTGCCCCACTCCCCTCCCCTGCACTCTGCTCAGACACGAAGAATCTGGACTCAGAGAGGATAAAAGTTGGCTTTTTTTAAAAACAAACCCTGGATTCTGATGTATACATATTTTAAGAAATCCTGATTCAAGACATGCTAATCAGATAAGACGGACATTGCTTAAATTTTTCAGTCAAAAAAAAGACAAACAACTCTCACCCTGCACTGGCCGTCTTGCTGCTTCCAATATCTCCCAGCTGTCATAGAAAACAAGCCAGGCTATCAGAACCATGGGTACAAGAGGCAGGTAGCCTTCAAGCCTGCCTCTCTTCTTCCTAACCTCCAAAGTCTTCTAGAAAATTATCTTAGAAACATTGCTCAAGGGGCTGGAGAGATGGCTCAGTGGTTAAGAGCGCTGACTGCTCTTCTGAAGGTCCAGAGTTCAAATCCCAGCAACCACATGGTGACTCACAACCATCCGTAACAAAATCTGATGCCTTCTTCTGGAGTATCTGAGGACAGCTACAGTGTACTTACATATAATAAATAAATAAATCTTTAAAAAAAAAAAAAAGAAAAGAAAAGAAACATTGCTCAAAGGCTAAGTGTGGTGGCACACGCCTGCAATCCCAGCCCTTGAGAGTCTGAGGCAGGAGGATGGTGAGGAGGGTGTGAAGCCAGCCTGGGTTCGTAGTGAGAGCCCATCAGGAAAAAAAAATGGAAGGAAGACTGCAGGGGACTGGGGGGACCAAAAGACCCATCGTACTATGCCCCAAATTTCACCAATAAGATTTCCTTCCCTACTGGAATAAGAGAGGATTCACATATGGTTTCTAGGCAAGTGTCTGGAGCTCATGGATGCTGCATCTTCATCCCTGCCTCACTATGCACTGTATGGACTTCATGCACAGCATCTCTAGTCCTCACAATGTAGAAGAGATTCTGTCCCTGTGTTAAAGATGAGGACACCAAGCCTGAAAGAAGCGATTCACTTCTCCCAGGCCACACAGCTAAGAGCACAGCTCCGGGAGCTGAACCCTGGTGAATGGATACAAACGTGATTAGGCTCCACTGTGAGCCCACCTAAGACATTCTATACTGAAACAGTTCAACAAAGTCAGTCAAAGGGATAATAGAGAACTTTGGAAGTATGTCCTTCAAGAATCTCAAAGAGAACAGGTCAGCAGAAATACATGTCTTTAATCCCAGTACTTAGGAGGCAGAGACAGGCAGCTCTCTGTGAGTCTGAGGCTAGCCCTGTCTATAGAGTGAGTTCCAGGATAGCCACGGCTACACAGAGAAACCATGTCTTGAAAAATGAGAGAGAGAGAGAGAGAGAGAGAGAGAGAGAGAGAGAGAGAGAGAGAGAGAGAGAGAATATGAATCTCAAAAATAAAAACACCAATGATAAAATTCAGAGAAAAAAAAGAGAGAAGAGATCTAATTTAATTCACACAGGTTGAGAGCCACAGTTAGCTTAGGCCATCTGCTTCCCAGCAGTACAGCAGAAACTTCATATGGTTTTAAAAATATATGATGTACAGACACATGCTTTCAAGACCAGGAAAAAGCTTCCAAAATACAATCACCAGTGACTAACAAATTTTAAATCCAGTGATGGAGTCTGTGTATTCATTTTGCAAACCTGTCTATAATCTTCAAATATTCTTTAACTTTGTATTTGCTTTTTAAATCAAGGGATAAATGCAGTGGGTAATTTTCAAATCCTGTCATTTAGTACCTCCCTATAAAGGAAATGTCATTGGGCTTTAGATCAACTCAGTGTAAAGATATATGGGGTGTCTTCTCTATATTACATACCACACACACACACATACACACACACACACACACACACACACACACACACACACACACACACATGCAAACCTACCACTCAGAATGTGAATGTTGTTCCTCCAGGATCCAGCCTCATAAATGGGAAAAGAACTTAATACTTATCACAAATAAATGTGATTAGAATCCACAGTTATCGGTGCATTAGCAGGTAAGAAAAGATTGTATAAGCAGGGCTTATACAACCATAAGGAACAGAGTTTGAATTCCCATATGCATATGCACATGCACACATACATACACATATACACACACATACACATACACACATGCATACATACACATACACATATACACACATACACACACATACAAATACACATGCACACACATACCTATACACATACACACAAATACACATACACACACAAATACACACACACTCACACACCTACACCCATAGATACAAATACATACACACACATACACACAAATACACACACACACATATACACGTACACACATAATAAACAAATGTAATGTTAAAGTTTAAAACAGAAAACTGTAAAGGCTTGTAAGTGTGCAGTGCACTCAGAGCATTTCCGCTGGTGGCTTTGCACATCTTGGATCTTATGCTAAATGCTAACACTAAAGGGCTAAGCATTAGGTGAGCTGGCACTCACAGACTCACGGTTAAACTCACTTGCTAAGCATCCACGCCCACTGCAAAAGTCTTCAAAAATTATCCTGAGAACTGTGCTTCACCCCCTACACTTCACTAAGTATTTAACAAAAATAGATGGTCCCTCTTATCCAATGCATCCTTATAGGAGAAATCTATTAAAATAAACGCTGCATGTCATGTGCACCGACTGGAACACTGTATTAGGTCATCCTGGGAAATTTCAAACTGCCAACAAGGGCGCAGGCGGGATGCTCACCCTATCACACTACCTCAGAGAGATTTCACGGTCAAGGCTTTGTAGGCCAGATTCTGCTAGACCAACCAATTTACAAGAAGGAGAAAAGAAGGAATAAGGAGCTATATTCCAAAAGAAAGAGCATGGCTGGAAGGAAAAAAGGCACAAGATACAGTAGAATGTATATGATATCATGTCATTTTTTTTATTATAAAAAATTTAAGAAAAAGTGGTGGCCGTACAGAGGAACGTTTCAGGGATGAGGGACAATTATGGAGAGGTTGTGTGGGGGACAGTTATGGAAAGATTGTGTGTTCAGCATCTGTAAAAGCTAGATGTACAGTCCTATGGTAGAGTCACATCTGGGATTTGGGGGCCCTAGGCCATCTGGTCAAAGGAGCAGGAAGAGGTGGTCATCTCTGAGATACAGGCATCCTCCCTGTGTGGTGCTTGTTAATGCCTGCATCGCTCTGAGAACATTACCCATGACTCCAGGGTTGCAAATACTGCCCCAAACCCTCCAACACAGTAACCTTTGGCTTCTGCCAGGTTTAATCTGTGCTTTGCCCACAGCTGGGAAACTTGAATCAAATGAATGTCCGCTCTGAAACCATGCTCGTTTGCTTGCTTCATTCACAGAGGGTGGGAAAGAAGCCACATTCCCCAAGACTCCTCAAGAAACGACGGCTGAAGGACACATGGATGAACTTTCAGGAGACTATATTCTTTGTCACACATGAAGGTGGAACTTTGCCTGCATAAATCCCAGATGTAGCTGATACTTGCAACCATACCACATAAAACAAAGCAAAGGTCCCAGGCTGAACTAGCGATGCTTCACAAGAAAGATGCTGAGCTCCTTGAAGTCCTTGTTCATCTACTGTGGCCTGGACCACATGACCCTGCCTTGTGTAAACCAATGTTTGTTTTTTGGGGTCTTTTTTCTCCCCTTCTTGGCTGCTGCCAAATACATTCCTACCTACAAAAGTCATTGATATAAAGAACTCTCCAACCGTGCTTGAATTTATTAATGATCAACTTGCCCAGAAACCCCCAACAGCTTCACAGAGATAAGACTTACTGAGTGTACACATTAATGAAAGTGCTTATCCTATGCCCTTGGGGAAAGGGGACATCTTCCCAGGCCTCTTCAGCTGGTTAGGTGGCTAAGACAGAGCCCAGTCCAGGACAGTCTGAGAGATAGTCCTGGTTGCTTCATTGCAAGCTACAGGACCTCTGAAGTGATTTCAACATTAGGCTACAAGGTAAAGTCAGCTTTGCATTCTGCTCTCTGGCTGAAATACAGTAATCCTATATAACATCCTGATTTTACTCAAGAAAAAGTTTCACTACAAAAAAATCAATCAAGTAACACATACACACAAGATTCACTTGCTGGCTTGCTTGCTTGCTTTTTTTAAAGAGACTTTGCAATGCTTGGGGTCTTGTGTTTAGAATTTTTTGCCTGCACTTATGTATATGCAACACATGAGTGCAGTACCCATGGAGGCCAAAAGGGGGCACCAGATCACCTGGAGGTGGAAGTTGGCATGTAGTGGTTGCTAGGAACTGAACTGAGGTACTCCGCAAGAGCAGCAAGCACTCTTAACTGCTGAGCCATCTTGGTAGAGTATGTTTTGAACTTTCTCAACCACAAGGGACAGGGATGCTGACGCTGTTGTCACTGCACTGACAGCTCCAAGTGCCATGTGCTCCACTCTGGGACAAGATTCTACACACAACTCAGTTTGTGCTTACATCCCCCTACAATGAGACAAATTTTTAAAGATTTTTTTAAAATTCTATTCATGGGTCTATGGAAGTATATGACTGTGGAGGCCAGAGAGGGCATCAGAACCCCTAGAACTGGAGTTATAAGGGGTTTTAAGCTGCCCCACAGGGCAATTATTAACCTCTATATTTCCTCTCTCCATCCCCTGTCTCTGCCTCTCTCCAGCCCCCTAAGATGAGAGTATCCCTTCCCCTTCTGTATAGACGAGTAAATGGAAGTACCAGGTGCACGGGAAGCCTTTCACAGAATGGAAACTACCCAAAGCAAGAAGGATCACACACCTGAAGAGGTTCCAAAGACCTCTGCCTCCCTGGTCCCATCTATGAGAGATCTACTCAGCCATACACTTAGTCATACGCAGGGCTAAGCCACCAGGGAGTTGACAATAACCATCAAATAGCTGTCTGGGTCCATGATATTTATTCTTTAATAAAATGGACTTTGACTCTTAATATTTCAATACATACGCCATGCATTGTGGCTCAAGAATGAATATTGTTTGGGTGAAGATATGGACAGAAGCTGCTGACCCCTGTGGTTGAATTAGGGGAAAGCTGGAAGAAGCTGAGGAGGAGGGTGACCCTGTAGGAGGACCAGCAGTCTCAACAAACCTGGACACCTCACACACCCACCCCACCCCCCGGCCCTGGGATCTCTCAGATACTGGAACACCAACCAGGCAACATACAACAGCTGTTATGAAGCCCCCAAAACATACACAGCAGAGGACTGCCGGGTCTGGGTTTAGTCAGAGAAGATGCACATAATCCTCAAGAGACTGGAGGCCCAGAGGGTTTAGCTGTCTGGTGGAGTGGGGGTAAGGGGAGTGGGGACATCCTCATGGAGACAGGGGGACGGGGAGGAGGTATGGGATATGGTATAGAGGTGGACTGGGAGAGGAATAAAATCTGGAGTTTAAAAGAAATAAATAAAAAGAAAAAAGAAAACAAAAGAAATAATATAAGTATAGAACTTTGTATAACACCCCCCCAAAAAAATAAAATAAAATAAGAATGAATATTGTTGCTATAACTGAATTATTCAGCATTTCCTATGCAGCCAGCACTAAGATATATATTTTTTTATTTATGTGTATGTCTATCTGAATATATGCTACCTGTGGTCATCTTATCCACAAAGACCAAAAGGATTCTGGTTCCTTGGAGCTGAAGTTACAGGCAATTGGGAGCTGCCAAAGGTAGGGGCTGGATACAGAACTGAGCTCCTCTTTAAGAGCAGCAAGTGTTCTTAACCACTGGGCAATCTCTCCAGCCTCCACTGTGATATTTTATATTCACCTTTTTTTCTCCTAATTGTTACAACCACTTCAAGGTTCCAAAACGGCTCCTAACATTGCTTTTGAGAAAAGATAGCATCAGGTAATAAAAATCCCAACATACAAGTCTTGATCCTGCCCAAAGCCTGGTGTATGTACCCACTGTCCTTCATAAAGATATTTGGTTTCTTGATATTTGTTAGCCTTGATGAAGCACCAGATAGAAAACTCTGCTCGCTTAAGCTTTCCTCACTTCCAGAACTTCCGAATCTTCTAGTATTTTTTGTTTCGTATTGCTTCCACCTCCACAATGGTATCTAAGGAAGGATGACCAGTCACAGGAAGCTATATGGTAATGATTGCTGAGTTAGAGCCCATTTGCGGCTTGCAGAGCTAGCCTGCACTGGTAACCAGTCCTCCTGCTCAGGCAGAATGGGATCCCAATTTGTCTCAGTGCTGTGAAAACCCTACATGGTTTCTGAAGTCTTCCCTGTCTTAGAGGTATGTAAAGCTCACTGGAATCAATCTCCTTTACAAACCTCTGCCTCCCTCTACCCCCTCTCGCCTTTACTACTCTGCTGAAATACCTTAGGATGCAACCCTGGAAATGTTTATGCTTCTACACTCTCTACGGGGAATTCTCGTTCTGTGTTGAACACGCGTTCTGTGATGACAAAGATGAAGTACTCATACAGGGATCCCATCTTGGATGCTGTTCCCTGGCAAGAACCACCACTGTATCCTAGACACTGGACCACTCCCCATCTCTTTCAAAGCAACCCCTCCTTTAAGCAAAGTATAATTCATTTAACTGATTGACGTGAATCAACACCATGGTGAAGTCTATCAAACTGCTGAGGGCTAGTTATGAAAGAAATAGAACATGATGATTCCTTACCACTAAAAAAAATGCTGGACAGGGCATATATCCCAAGGACAAGCATGCCCATGAAAAATCTAAACTCAAAAGTAAATTCCCATGCAAAAAAAAAAAAAAAAAAAAAAAAAAAAAAAAAAAAAAAAAAAAAAAAAAAAAAAAAAAAAAAAAAAAAAAAAAAAAAAAAGAATCACTGAGCAACAAGATTGATAATTATCATTAAGATACCAACAAAAAAATGCCAGACATTCTTTATGGCAATTTCAAAGTAGTTGGTTTTTTAAGGAAGAAAAAAAAACTAGTAATTTTCCCTATATTTTGGTCTAGTGGTTTTTTATGTATATCAATTAGACTCCATGATCATACAGGAATGGTATTTTATTTCCTTGACTACGACCCTACTTCCCATTTTAACCTCAGTGAATTTTTGGTCCATTACATAGAAGACTCTCTCCACTAATAAAAATGCGACCTATTAAAGATTAACTTGCCCCCAGGACAGTCTCTCTAAAAACAAATTCCAAGCATTATAATCGACGATTTACACTCTGAAGATTTGAAGGCCAACAACCTTACTTACCCTGGAAGTTTTAAAATGGAAAATCCCATATACTTTTAAAGGCTATTGTAAAAAGAAAAAAATGTAAATCACAAATTCACAATAACCAGAAATACAAACAAATGTAACTTCTCCCTCCTTGACCCTTTCCACAGGAAAAGTTTCCACCTAAAAATACCTATTTTTTTTTTACCAGATATCAGTTTTTATCTATTTTGCTTTTGCAACTCTGAACTGCAAAGGATCTGTGCTCCCCAACTATGTGTCAAATATATCTCCCACGTTACAAACTGTGGTATGTACTTGAAACGAGCTGGACCCAGGAGATAACGGGCTTTGTGAAGCTCTTGGCATTTACCAACACTTCAGCAGATCTTGTTCCTTGGGCATCATATGTTTCCCTTCCTCCAAAAAACTACAAAGGTTCTAAAAAAAAAAATCAACTTCTATTTTACAAGAGGGGAAACTGAGAGCAAAGAGAAGCATAGGAGCTTGCCCACGGTCCCACAGAGATTTGAAGGCGAGTCTGAGCAACTCTGGGGCTCATACCCACTATAGCATAAAGAAAATAAACACAAGATCACCCTTGGATCACAAATGTGGTGATTCTGTGGAGTCTTATGTGGATGGGTAAGAGTAATGAGCTTCCACGGTGCACTGTGCCCTCGATGGGTTCTATCCTCTATGACTTCAGAGCTTACTTTGCCAACAAGGTAATGTATTTGGTAAGTAACTCTGGAAAAAGACTCAAAGAACTTTCCAAGCACTTCGTGCTTAACTCATTACATATAGGTCAATACTGGCTTCCTGCTAAACATTTGACCACTGAAAAGTGATTCAGGCCTTCAGATGTTAAAATGGCCTGCCTAAAAGAGGGTTAACAACAGTTCATGTTTTCTGAATGTTCTACCCATATTTCATTGAATCAAAAATGAAAATTCACTGAAAAGAAAAATCCCCTAGGAGAACTCAGATTTTACAAGTGAACTGCCCAGAAACTGGCACCCACGGCAGCATCTGTGCAGGGTATCCCTGAAGGATGATACCGCCATATTCTTCGGAGGAATCACCCTTTCTGTTTCCAACACAAGAAAGTTGGATCAGCCTGGGAATCTTACGGTTCACTACAATCTACAATCCAATCTACAATCTGTCTGCAACATAACTGTAACATTTTGTTTGTAACCCCCAAAACTAGGCAAACTCATGGAACTAGTAAGAAAGCTTCACAATGAAAAAATTCCTGAAATGTAACCTGGCTTCAATTTTCAGATCCATTACTTTCCTCCAAAGTTACATAATCTCAGGGGGAAAAAAACCAAGACATGACATTTGGAATGTTTATCAATACAAATAAGCAACAAAGGAGAGCAGTTTTCAGCTCTTCCAGAACAGCCTGCCAAGCACTCCTGATACTTATTTCCACCAAGTTATTGTTTAGGAAAACATGTTGTTCTCTCTTAAAATAACCCTCTTAATTGTTCTGAGAAGCCACTGCATTTCCAGAGAGGAATAACTTGCTCCCATACTGCGATACATTGACAGATAAAGTCAAAATAAGTCACGCAGACAGCCATAAAAGCGAGTCTGTGGACCTCCAAGCCTTCCCGAGATGAAGGAGGAGAGCTACCGAATCCTCACCTCTCTCCCTTCCTGGGAGCAGGGGCCAGATCTCCTCAAGTCTTAAAAATAATGCTCATTCCAGCTACCTCATCTCTGCCTCTGGATGTGGGAGGTGAGCCACACAGGTAGGCTGCTGATGAACATTTTTAAAGGTCGAAATGACCTTGGACCTGTTACCACTCACTCTAATCCTAAAGCAATAAATCAGCATTTGCTTCAGATCCAGTGTGGAGAAAGTTTCTCTTTCTGGGAAAGTCCCAGAAACTCTATAAAGAATTTGAAAAAAAAATTTTTTTTAATTTAAAAAACCCAAATTATGAAAGTCAAGTCAGACTCCCACAGATGCAAGGGAGAAGTTTATGGACTGAATGTAACTCAAGATGTCTTTTAGGAGACCGGTTGCCCTGACACATGCTACCCTCACACTGCCAGGACACAGATCCCCATGCCTGGGTGACTTGCTCCAGCCCAAGACTCCGGCGTGGGGGCGGGGGCTCCCAGCTGAAGCCTTGACATCTGCAGCGCTTTTCCAGGCAATGAGAGCAGGCCCTAGCTGGAGGAAGCGGATACTGAGGAGGGGAGGGAAAAGACGCGGCAGGGGTGGCAGAGATTCCGGGCTGCGGGAAGCCGGGCAAAGTCCCGCACACTGGGCGGTCCCGGAGTGTAAGGATGCCAAGGCACAGATGTCCCAGCTGCAACTGGCACCGCCGCGGTCCTAACGGCAACTTCGGGGCTGCAGCACAAACTCGGGCCTCCAGCTACTCGGATCCGAACAAGCTGACAAAGTTGGGGGGAGGGGGGTGTCCCGTGAGCGGACTGAGAGACGATCCTGTGGCGGACTTGGGAGAGGATCGGGAGCAGGGGCATGCCTACCTTGGAGCATGGCCTCGAGTTTCTTCCTGTCCACGCGGAAGCGCTCCTCGCTCCACTCGGGGCTGTGCAGGAGGGGCGCCGCGGCCACCAGATCGTCCTCAGAGCCGGCCACCGGCGAGTCGGTGCTGCGCTCACTGTTGGAGCCGGGGTCCGACTGCGCCGCCGCCAGGTAGCCCGGCTCGCCCTGCGAGGCCATGGTGCGAGCGGCGCTCGGGCTGCCGCCGCCCGGCCCCGGCCGATGTGGCTCGGCGCGCCGCAGCGCTAGCTCGTGCCCCCGCCGCCGCCGTGGCCGCGGGAAGCCCTGCGCATCCCCGCCTCGGGCGCCGCCCCCCGCCCCGCCGCGCCGATCGCCTGCGCCCCGGCCCCCGCCCGCCCGCAGCGCCCGCTCCGAGCGCACGGAGCCGCCCGCGCCTCTGGCCGCTGCCGGCCCCGCGGCTGCCTCGCGCGCTCATTGGCCGGCCAGGCCCACGGGGAGCGGCGGGCGGGAGCGGCCAGCCCGCGCCCTCTCACACGCACCACGTCCACACGCCGCGCGGCGCCGCCCGGAACGCCAGATCCATCGCGTGGACCCTCGGGCTCTCGGACCCCCTCACCAAGTTCGAGCCCAGAGCTCCAGGGGTGCCCGCCAGGCGCCCTTGTTACTTATAGCCACTTTTCTGTACTTTGATGGAGACTCCATCAAAACTCACAATCTTTGATGGAAACTCCATCAAACACTCACGCCTGCTAGGCGTACAAGCTTGCTTATCCACACCCGAGTCCCATACTGTCACTTTTCTGTCCCTACACCCTCTCCATACTCAGAATACTCCAAACTTAGATCAAGTTCGAAGCACAGCGGGGCCCCAAAGTGCGCAAAGGGTATGCTTACAAGTCCACTGCTATTTACAGACCCTCAGGACACCCTGAGTCTGTCCCACAAACCTAAATGAGAATAGACAGTAATAAAAGGAGATCTGGGAACAAGAAGGGTTGATGACCAACTTTTGCAGACGTCAGAGTAGACTTAACTTGTGTGCATCGTTCTAGTCCAAAGATACCTTCACCAGATGCGCCCTTCTCTGACTTTAATTTCTGGCCTTGATTCAACAAGATGCTAGTTTCACCACCTGAAGCATCTATCCCTGTCTGAGATCACAGAGATGGCTAGCTCATTCTCTGGACGGGCTGGGGGTTCCTCTGTTCCAGGCCGCCCACAGATGAAAGCCTTGCAACTTCTGGTGCTGCCTTCCCGCCAGCCCACGCACTGCATCATCGCACCATCCCCCTCAAAGTGGAGCACAGAGCTCAAAGGACGAGATCCTGCTGTGAGCTTGGAACACTCACCCCCATGGCACACAGACTCATCCTGCTTTTTATTGAATGACCAACCGCACAAGAATATCTGTTCTACGTGGGAGGAAGATGATGATAAATATGGCAGAGAAGCACTGTGCTACCGAGGGAAGAAGTCGGTTTACAAGTGGGGAGGGCCATAGGGTTCACCTGGGGTCCGTAGATGATCATACAGTGTATGTTTAAATCAAAACTCTTACAGGGGGCTGGAGACGTGACTCGGAACATAAGTGCACTGGATGTCAAGCCAAACAACCTGAGTTAGACCTTCAGGCCCTACATGGTGGAAAGAGAGGCCCAACTCAGGCAAGTTGTTCTTTTTGACCATATCAAGAGCACTCTGGAATACACACTCTCACACACATACACAAATAGATAATAAAACTGGACTTTAAAAAAATCTCCAGCTGGAGAGATGGTTCCGCCATTATAGAGCTCCTGGTGCTTTTCCTGGGGACCAGAGTTCCATTCCCAGTTCCCACCTTGCATGGCTCACAACTGCCTGTAACTCCAGCTCAGCGGTGTTTGGTGCCCTCTTCTGACTTCTTCTGGCACCTGCACTTGAGCACATGTACACACACACACACACACACACACACACACACACCATAGATAGATAGATAGATAGATAGATAGATAGATAGATAGATAGATGGATGGATGGATGGATGGATGGATGGATGGATGGACGGACGGACGGACGGACAGACAGACGGACGGACAGACAGACAGATAAATGTGATTTGTAAATTCTTCCAGAATCAGCACCTACTTGGCTGGAGCATCAGTGTAATTTACAGATGACAAGAGGCTTGAGCCAGGGAGTGCACACCTTTAATCCCAGCACTTGGAGCCCAAGTCAGGTGGATCTCTGTTGGTCTAAGGCCAATCTGGTCTACAGAGTTCCAGGACAGTCAGGAATGCACAGTGAAACCCTGTCTTGAAGAAGAAAAAAAAAAAAAAAACAAGCCCTGCCCCCACCCAAAGTGACTTCATGAAGAACAAGTCGAGAAGGGAACAAGAGTCCAACCGAGTTCTATACCTGATATATTATCACCCATACAGCTACTACCCAGTGTACTTCCACTGACCTGAGAACAGATACCCCGTTCATCTCCTCCCTGCTAACACAAGTCCTCTAATTCCTCCCATCACCCTAGTGATTCCTCGGCAGAACATAGTTAACCACCAACAGGGTCTATTTAACAGCATCCACAGCCTTCCGTCAGGGTTTCCACCCTCTCTCCCTGGGAGTGAACCATCAGAGGAACCTTGCTGTGTTGTGGGTGCTCCATCAAACCTGAGGAATGGTGAACGAAGAAAGCCACAATGCTTGCACTGCCGAGACTGGCCTTCTAGGAGGAAAGACAGGGTACTGCCCCCAAGACGATTATATATGAAGGAATCCCTATAGCAGCCACTGTAAAGGGGGACTCAGGACACGAGAAAACCTATGATGTCCTAACAGATCCAAAGAGGTCGGCAATGCTTACCAAAAGACTAACTCAAGCATTCACCTGCTGCAGAAAAAAAAATGACGCAGACAGGAGAGAGGAGGGAAGAGCCATTCCTGCAATGTATGATAGAACTGTAATGGCATCCCCAAGAGGCGTTTTTACCATTTTGATGACAGAGAACACTGAAGCACAAGAGGTAAAGGGACCAGCCCTGTGGCTGCTAGACACTGAGCAGAAAGCTGCCTTGAGTCTCAGATTAACGCAAGAACTCCGTGGAGGAGGAGCGGGTGGCATCTTTCCCTCGGTTCCTGCTACAAGGAGAAGGCCAGCAGGGCCAGGACATGGAAGTGGGGAACTGGATGATGAGAGTTTCAAATGCGAGGTGAGTTAAGAGAAGAGAGTTCAAGCTCAATTCGCCCCAATCAGTCCAGTCAGGGGTTCCATGTGCATTCTCAGAATGAAGGGAAAGTACACAGATGTTTTAGGTAAAAGGTGGTGTGGTTAAATATGATCATTAAAGAGATGCCAGTGTATTTCAGAGGACATTGAAAAGGAGAGAAGAGTTGGACCGATGTAGATGCTATACGGGAATCTTAGACCATAGACGATGCCAATGGTATCTCAGGCAGGGACAGTGTAGAGAGACATTAGAGGATTGTGGGAAGCCTTCCCATGTGTCATCAGTTACACTGGCAGAGGTTGAGACACAGGATGGTGGGAAAGGTATGCCTACAGGATTACAGCTGACAGAGAGATTGGTGCTGTGAGCTGAATTAGAGATTAC
>LR750511.1:3209-25393 GCA_902729485.2 Mus minutoides | reverse complement strand
ATGGAACACAGCCACGCCTGCGCAGGAGAAAGATGGAACACAGCCACGCCTGCGCAGGAGAAAGATGGAACACAGCCACGCCTGCGCAGGAGAAAGATGGAACACAGCCACGCCTGCGCAGGAGAAAGATGGAACACAGCCACGCCTGCGCAGGAGAAAGATGGAACACAGCCACGCCTGTGCAGTGTGGGTAGGTTGATATGTTCTTTACTAGAGATCACCGAGACTTTAGAAGCAGCCTGGAGGGCTGGAGAGATGGCTCAGCGGTAAAGAGCACTGACTGCTCTTGACGAAGGTCCTGAGTTCAAATCCCAGCAACCACATGGTGGCTCACAACCATCCATAATGGGATCGATGCCCTCTTCTGGTGTGTCTGAAGTCAGCTAGAGCGTACTTAGATATAATAAGAAATAAGCCTTTTAGGCTGGAGCGAGCGGGGCTGACTGGAGTGAGCAGAGGTCCTGAATTTAAATTCCCAGCAACCACATAACGGCTCACAATAAAAAAAAAAAATTTTTTTTAAAAAGAAGTAGCCTGGAGAGGAATGGCCAAGAATGGGCAGGGATAATTAAATGAGGGAAGAGGACTCTTTGGGAAGTATCTCACTAAGAACAGAAGAGGAAGTCCCTAGGATAAGAGGCAGAGAACAGAGACTGGAGTTCGTTGGTTGGTGCTGGAGTATTGGCTTCATGGTTTCTGAGGTTTGAATATCGTAAATGCCCAGGGAAGATCCAGAAATGATAGAAATTAACCATTCAAAATCAGTCTCGATACCGCAGGGCTTTGAGACCATCGGTAACATTATTAAAAGACTTACAAAGTAGAAACCCATCCTCTGTCAACCCGCAGGTCAACTGTTGGGTTTCATCCCTATAGCACAAGGAATTCCCTATGTCTCATGACTTTCTTTTCCTAAGACAATAGTGTCAAGCTAGTCTGCGAAGAGTTTGGAGAAACGAGAGTTCTCAGTGGAGTGGGGAAAGTAGGGGGGTTGGTTTTGCCTTTTGAGAAAATGTTGGGCTTTGTGTGCACATGTGGGTGGAAGTCCGATGACAGCCAGTGTCATTCCTTGGGAACCTTCCATGTTGCTTTTTTGAGACATAGTCTCTCATTGATCTGTGGTGTGCCAAGTAGGCTAAGCTGACTGGTCAGTGAGCCATAGAGAGTCTAAGACTCTGACAGTCTGCCTGTCTCCGCTTCACCAGAACTGGGATTATAGGCACATTCCAACATGCCTAGATTTTATGCGTGGGTTTGGGGGAGGGAACTTAGGTCCTCATGCTTGTACAACAAGCACTTCACCAACAGATCCAATCCCCAGGCCTTTAAGAACTTTTAAAAATAGCCTTTCCTTCTGTGAAAGGCTGGGCCAGCCTGGATCATCTGATTCACGTGGGTACTCACAGTATCTAATTGCTTCGGGATGCTTGCCTTGAGATTTTCTCCACGTCCATGCTGCTTCATGGGTACAGACACAAAGAAAACATGAGTCTCATCAAACATATACGTCATCGGGAATAGTAGGCAATGGATCAATGCCTAGTGGGAAATCATTTCACACGCAAACTATCTATGAAACGCAAATCTAAACCTCGTTCTTAAAATAAGAGAACTGTGGATGGATGGATGGATGGGTGAGTGGATGAATGGATGGATGGATGGTTGGATGGATGAGTGGATGATGAGTGGATGGGATAGATAGATAGATAGATAGACTGGTAGATATAGAATTTTCATTATACTCTAAGGCAGCTACTAAAGACTGCATAGAACCCCAAATAAGAGAAGAAAACAAGAACTAAAAACCAGAATACAGAGCCCGAATGGCCTAGCACAAGGGTGTGAAGCAACAGTTCAAGACAGCAGTGCAAGAACCTGGGCAGGAATAGGTCGTAACAGGCAAGATCCGATGTCTTCTGGATCAAGTTGAGTTCTTGAAGTATAGGAACGCCCAAAGACATTTAAAACACCTGGTGAAGGCTTTGATAACATCGACTGACAGCAAGCGTGAGGTGGGTATGTGCTCCGTTCTTGAGACCGAGTGCAACAAGCTGTTTTGCAGGAATGTCGAAGTTCTAGATCTAAGCAACATAGCTGAGCCGCAGCCAGTGGCCTGCAGATATGATGGTGGCCACTAGGGACACCCACCGATCCACCCCAAAGTATGTTTGGAGTATGGAGTGCCAAGAAGTGTCCGGGGGTGGGGAGGGGGTGAAAGAGCAGTGTTTTTTACAAAGAATTCGTCACTCCTGGGGAGACATCAATAAATTGTGACGAAATCTCTTTGAAGATCGAGAATTAGCTGTCTTACCAGGTTGTTCAAAGTGCCTGAGTGGACATAGAGCCATCTAGAGGTTGGAAGTGGCTCCCTATAGAAAGCAGGGGATGGATGGAAGGCATTTCAGGCTTTTATTTTGGATTGTTTAAGTCGTATGGTGTCTTACTTTCGTTTTGGAAAAGCAATTAGAGGAACGTATTCTTATTATATTGTCATTGAAATGAAGAGAAAAATGAAAATAACAGAACCAAAAACTCAAGGGAACTGCGTTCTTTCCACAAAAATTTGAGCACACTTGAAACCACACGTTTTGTTTTCCTGAGCACAAGTTTTGTTTTTGTTTTTTTCTGGCTTTTTGTTTTTAACTTTCCGTTTCTTGAGGAAGAAAGTGATTTTTAACCTACTTGAAACTCAAACTATAGAAACAGATCCATCAATGAACCAAGCATCATCTCTTTAAAAAAAAAGTCACTTGAAAAAAATTTTTATAAAAAAACTACAAGTACATCAAGTCTTCAAATTTGCCTGGTACTAGCAACCAATGCCTTTGATCCCAGCACCTGGGAAGCAGAGGCAGGAAAATCTCTGAGTTTGAGGCCAGCAGGGTCTACAGAGCAAGTTCCAGATGGCCAGGACTACACAGAGAAACCCTGTCTTGAAAACAACACCAAACAAACAAATAAAAGAGTCCCAAATTGACAAAAATAAATAAATAAATTTTTTAGAATAAGATGCTATGTTATTTACCTTAAAAATACATATAATCTTAACTAATGGACACTTGATGAAAAAAACTACTTGAAATGTTTTAAGAAAAATGGATTGGTTGTTTTGTTGTTGTTTTGTTTTGTTTTTGTTGTTGTTTGTTTTTTCTGTTGTTTTGTTTTATTTTACAGGCGCAATGGTCTTCTGGTTTGTTTCTTCTATGGCAAAATACAAAAAAATACTGACACCAAACTTAGATTTTTTTTTTTAATTGAGTTTATATTAGGGGCCTGAGGGATGGCTCAGCAGTTAAGAACACTGACTGCTCTTCCAAAAGTCCTGAGTTCAAATCCCAGCAAACACATGGTGGCTCACAACCATCCGTAATGAGATCTGATGCCCTCTTCTGGGGTGTCTGAAGACAGCTGCAGTGTACTTAGATATAATAATAAATCTTTTTTAAAAATAGAGTTTATATTAAAGAAGCTGTTCTACTTTTAAAGTTTTTAAAAATTGTTTTCATTTATTCTTTGAAAACTTCATACATGTGAACAAAGGACCCTCCCTGTGCATTCCTGTGTCTTGTTTCTTCTTTTTCTTTCTTTCTTGTTTGTTTAATGAGACAAGGTTTCTCTGTGTAGTCCTGGCTATCCTTGAACTCACTCTGTAGACCAGTGTACCAGCTGGTCTTGTGTGTCAACTTGACTGAAGCTGGAGTTATCACAGAGAAAGGAGCCTCCCTTGAGGAAAGGCCTCCATGAGATCCAGCTGTAAGGCATATTCTCAATTAGTGATCAAGGGTTGAGGGCCCAGCCCACTGTGGGTGGTGTCATCCCTGGGCTGGTGGTCCTGGGTTCTATAAGAAAGCAAGCTGAGCGAGCCATGGTAAATAAGCCAGTAAGCAGCAGCCCTCCAATGCCTCTGCATCAGCTCCTGCCTCCAGGTTCCTGCCCTGTGTGAGTTCCTGTCCTGATTTCCTCCAATGATAGGCTACAGTGTGGAAGTGTAAGCTGAATAAACCCTCTCCCCCGCAACTTGCTGTTCGCTCAATGGTGTTACATTGCCAACAATGGAAACCCTGACTAAGACTGGCCTTGAATCCAAAGATCTGCCTGCCTTTGCCTCAAATGCTGGGATTAAAGGCCTGTGCCACCACTGCCCAGTGGCATTTCTGTTTCTTCAGCCCTTGGCATTCAATTACATCTGAATAATCTCAACACGTGGCCAGGTGCTTCCCAGGTGGCAGCTCACAGTGCTCAACCCAGGCTCCTACCCACCCATTCTGCTACCCATCTCAAACTCCAACAGCAGGGAGCTATTTGTGGTCCAGACCAGTCCAGCTCTCTCCTCAAAGCACTTTGTCAATGCTGTCTCACCATCTGCATATTCTCCTGTTTAGTTCCCTCGGCCTCCATCAATACCCACTGGCAGCTTAGCCAGCTTCCCTGACCTTTTATTTCCAAGGAATGTCGAGCTGGTCCTATTAAAGCAATTATTTACGCATTTGTGCTATCTTTACTGTGTCATCATCACCACCACCACCGCCACCATCATCATCATTATTAACATCACTGTTGTCTTCATAACGCACCTGAAGTCTGAGAGTCTGCAAGGGAGGGCACCTGCCTTTCATCTTGTGTTTCCTAGCCCCGGCAATTCCCTGGTAAAAAGTTCAGGGTCTTTTAACCGAGCAGCTAAAAATTCACACTTGGGAATTCATTCCATTTAGACAACTGTGTAGCTACAATGTAACGACTTGCGGAAAAAACACAAAGAGAAGAGTTCCGCAAGACCACAACTGCCATTATACACAGAGAAACCCTGTCTCAAAAAAAAAAAAAAAAAAAAAAAAAAGGCAATCGGTAGGAAGCAGCATTCTCTGCCAGCTGAGAGATCAGACCATGGAAAGACACAGGAATGTCATCTGACACCAAATAAACATAGATTCATGTGGTCAGGCTGCAAAGATGGCTGTGACACCCCAGTTTGATCCCCTGAAACCAAGTGAAGATGGAAAGAGGGAGTAAACTCTACAAATGTATCCCGACCTTTACATAAGGTCACAGTCACATAGCCAGAAGCCTCAGGCTGCTGGCGTGGGGGTGGGGGGGCGTTTATCACTTTCTAATGGGAAGTTGAGTACATTCCTGTTGTGGGTAAAGCCCTTCTAGGTGTAGAGAGAGTGTTTAGAGTTCTCTTGCTATTTCCATAAGATGAATTTGGAACACCACCACAAAAAAAGTCTCAAATGTAAAAACTTACCATTGGTATTTTCAACACCTCAATGCTAAAAACAAAACAAAAAACAAACAAACAAAAATACAAAACCAGGACCATCAAAAAGAGACTCGGCTGGATGGATGTGGACAGGTAAGGACAGATAAGGATCCTGATAATAGACATGAGCTTTCACAGTTATCCGAATCACAGACAACAGTAGTACCCTGCTGAGACCACCAGCCAAGGAGGTGATCCGACCAGACTCACAGCTTCTCCCGTTGTCATGGTTTCAAGGCTCCTGTTAATTGTGCTTTTGATCTACAGCACTGACATCACCTGTGGTCCCTTTATCCCTAGGCTAACACCCATGTGTAAGTCTGTCCTCAGGGCTCCCTGGAACTTGAGAGAATGGAATGTTTTTGGAGAAAGACAACAGTGAGTATGTGCGAAGTTGTACCTTCCTGTACCGTGTTTTTAAAACGAACTGACAGCCTGCTGGCGATGTGACTTATAGGTTTAGCCAGAATGGAAGCGTTCAGAGCCAGAAAAGCATCCAGTCCACAGGCTGGCTGGGTCTCTGAGGCCACACTCAGTCACACGATAAAATGCCACCACGACCACTTACGTGCTAAACCTCACATCAAACGAGGAGAAATCGCTTCCAGGAATAGGAGCCGGTGGAGTTTTCAGATTGAGCCTTCCCGGGCAGCTGCTATGGGAAGTGTGGGTCATGGCAGAAAGAGAAGATTTTCAAAAGCCACGGCCAGGAGCAAAGTGCACAGAAACCCCACCGGCCAAGTCCAAGTTCTCCCTTCACCACGCCCGGCCTCTTTGATGGCTGTAGAAACCCCACCGGCCAAGTCCATGGTTCTCCCTTCACCACGCCCGGCCTCTTTGATGGCTGTCATTACTAGCTGATCATAGCTCTTTTCCACTCCAGGTCAGGAAATGCTTCTCCACACACAGTCTGAGCAGCCAAGGCTAAGCGCTTGCAGTTGGCTCTCACTAGGAATCCCGCTTGCCGAGTTGGATCCGCAGCTTCAGTTAAGCAACTAGAAGACAGCTCCCAACAAGCACAAGCTGCTGGCCTCTTCCTCAGTGGAGGTGAGCCTGGGAAGGAGAGCCACAGAAACGCTGGTCACTGTGTCTCGGCTCATCCCTTCAGTATCTTTGTATAGCTGGAAATGAGCAAGAATCAAACAAATGCACTCCGATCAGACTGGGCCATGAGCTATGGCCAAGTGCGATTGCAGATCAATACCTTCAAGCATCAACAGCCCTTAACTGGACCTCAGGAGATGCAGTCTTTAAACCCACACACACATGCTTTCTCTAATTATGTATCTCTGGGCAAGTCTCATTCTTGATGGACTAAATATGGCCTATAAAAGTTGGAGTCGAAGCCGTGCATGGTGGCGCACGCCTTTAATCCCAGCACTTGGGAGGCAGAGGCAGGTGGATTTCTGAGTTCGAGGCCAGCCTGGTCTACAAAGTGAGTTCCAGGACAGCCAGGGCTATACAGAGAAACCCTGTCTTGAAAAACCAAAACAAACAAAAAACAAAAAACAAAAGTTGGAGTCATGTTGCTTTGGACTGTATGAAATTTGAAGGGTTGCTCATAATACAAAGTCTTCACTACTTGAGGGAATTACTCGCTTGGAAGATAAGTGATCAGCAGCAGGCTGAGGGAATGTTGGACACATGCAGAGAAGTCCCGAAGGTTGATGGATTTGGTGACCATATAGGCAAAAATGCCTCAGAATGAGGGAGGTGAATCAGTCATTGTCAGGTGGAGAAACAAATACAGCCCCTCCAGCCAAACCCCTGGTGCCATCCACTGGGCCACCAGCCACTTGGACCTGGGTCTATTCACTATTTCTGCGAAGCTAATAACTCCCAAATTTAGCGGTTTAAAATGGCAAACATTTGTTATTTCTGGGCCTTGGGTATTTTTTTTAACTTTTTAATGAAGATCTTGCAAATTAAAACAAAACAAAATATAGTTGGGATATTTCTGGGTTTTGAGAGGTCAAGAGTCCCTGTGTAGTCTAACTGGGTGGATGCTGGCTGCAGGTCATTCTGAAGGCTTCACTCAGGAACGTCTAGGACCGTGGTTTTATGCCAGGGCTTAACTGAGTGAAGACAGGCTTCCAACTCCTGTGGTTGTTAGATCAATCCATTTCCTTACAGGCTGTCGGGTCAGGGGCCTTATCGCCTGACAGTTAAGGTTTGGATCTTCAATGTTTTCCAAAGGCACATGTTTTAAAGGCTTGACGCTTGCTGAGAGGTGAGACCAAGAGGTTGCACCCTTGAAGGGGAACACTGGGACATCAGCCCCTGCGGGTTGCTGTCTTTGCTTGCTGGCCACCAGGAAATGAACAGACCTCTTGTGCCTCGTGCTCCCTCCATTGCGTCCATTACAGATCCGAACCAACGAAACCAACAGACCACGAACTGAAACTTCAGAACTAGGAACCAATCGAAACTCTCCTTGTTTTCAGCTGTTTATCTCAGATACGTGCCGCCACAACTGAAAGCTGGCAACACAGTTGCTGTGGGCTAGATGCTCCCGTGGGTTCTGCTTGGTCCTTTCCATAGAGCAACCGTGGAGTGGAAGCTTGTGAGCTACTCAAGAAGTGACATAATATGGGGCTGCAGAGATGGCTCAGAGGTTAAGAGCAGAAGACCTGGGTTCGGTAATAAGCACCCATAGAGCTGCTCACAGGAGTCTGTAACTCCAGATCCAAGGGAGCTAACGCCCCCTTCTGGCTGCTTGGGGCACTTCACATACATGGTGCACCTACGTACATGCAGGCAAATCCCCGTACACATAGGTGGCATAATGAACTTTGCACATTTTCTTCATTAGAAGCATACAGTTCATTCAAGGGGACAGACAAAAGAAGAGAGAGAGAGAGAGAGAGAGAGAGAATAAATCAGCAGAATTATTCTCTAATCAACAGTCATGATCAAAGTAAGAAGCTTGCAGCTAAAAGCAAACATAGAAGTCTGGTGGTGGTAGCGCATGTACTTGGGGAAGCAGCCGCAGACAGATCTCTGAGTTTGAGGTCAGCCTGATCTACAGAGCGAATTCCAGGTTGGCTAGGGCTACACAGAGAAACCCTGTCTCAAAAAAAGCAAATCTAGAGACAAATACAGGGTATTCTATTATATTACTGTCAGGTCATGTGTAAGGCACTTTCAACTACAGCATCTATAGGATACACTTTAAAAGACAAAGTAATAATAGCAATACCTGAAAATATGTCACAAGATACATTATATGCAAATATGTCACATGATATACTATATGCAAAGTATAAGTTGTATCAACAGTGTGTTACTATTGTGAAACTGGTAACATTCAGATGGGAGAAATGAAAGTTGGGTGTTTTTGTATGAGATCAGGTTGTTCTTGGTCTTCTCTGTGTGCACCCACAGGCACACATGTGTGTCCAATGTGCAGCCAGGCATGTGGAGGCCAGAGGTTGACACTGGCACCTTCTATGGCTTCCCACCTTGGTTTGTGAGACAGGGTATCTCACTGACCCTGAAGCTCACCAACTGTCTGAGCCCTAAAAATCCTCCTGTCTCCACCCCTGCTCCCCCGGGACAGGAGCTATAGACCAACCACCACGCCTGGCTCTTTATATAGGTGCTAGAGATGGAAACTCGGGTCCCCACGCTTACACGGTAGCTTCTTTACTGATGAGGACATCTCTCCACCCACAGGGTGTTTTTAAAGTCTGTACCTTAATGCTTTAGATCAGCTCCTGGGCAACCACACTCCTTCAAAACTACCTAAAATAGTTACATAATTAAAGAATCAAAAACATATTGTAAAAAAAAAATCAACAGAACACAAAAGACAGCGTGGAGAGACAAACAGAAAAACAAAAAAAGAACAGGCGGATGCCCTTCTCGGACAATTCCTTCCAATGGAAATGGATTGAACTACCCCAACCCAAAGACATAAAGGGCCGAAGCAATAAGACCCAACTGTGTGCTGTCCAGAAAAATATTGAATCTGAAGCAACAGCAGCCTCATCTACTAGAGCAGGTCAGTTCCATTCTGATCAGGCTATCAGCATGACCTGCTGTGAACCAGCACCTTTATGACCTCGTCCACTGCTCAGGAAGTGCTTCAGTGACATCACAGCACTATGTCAATGAGGGTTTGCAGTCACCGCATGTTAGAAGGCCACCAGCACTCCCTGTGGCCTGCTGAGAAACAAGAAAGGTTAGAGTTCTCAGTGTGATGTGTCAGCGTGTCTCTACTCTAATACATGCAGCTTAGAAAGCAGCTTTCAGAAAAAAAATAATAATCCCTGTATATATTGAGATTCTTATATTATGAATGTATAGTATTCTTAAATTTTTAAGCTTTTAAATCCTGACTATGGAGCTGAGAGATAAGCTCAGAGGTTAAGGGCTCTCACTGCTTTTACAGAGGACCCAAGTTCAGTTCCCAGCATCCACGTGTCAGCTCCCAACCATCTGTAACTCCAGCTCTGTGCTTGTCTGAATTACACACACACACACACACACACACACACACACACACACACACACACGAGAGAGAGAGAGAGAGAGAGAGAGAGAGAAATCTACAAACCAAATCTTTACTATGACCATGTGATAGTCCAAGGGGCTGGTGATAGATAGATAGATAGATAGATAGATAGATAGATAGATAGATAGATATAAATATTGAACTTAAATGCTTATCTTTAAGTAGATTATAATTATAGAATTTAAAACAGTACTTGGCTTATCTGTATTTTAAATAAGAATTTATATTTGAATATAAATTTCCATCTATACACATTGAATCCTGCATTAGAGAGACTTCTTTCAAAATTATAATTATTCTTCATCTTCCTACTAAAGAAAAATTAAATTTCTGCATTGCTTATGAGTAAAAAAAAAAACTTTTAAAGCCAACATACCTTTGTTCAGCCTTCGTGAAGAGTGCCGCTGCTGGCAGCTTCCTCCCCTGTCCACAAGTTGTAGGCACAGTAGCCTTCACATTGCTCAACACCCCAAAGTTGACTCGATTGTCATACTGAGCATGTGACGGCCTAAAAGTGAGTATGTGACACCAATCCTTGTATTTCAATGATTTAAAATATAAAGATCATAAAAGCAAAGGCTAGCCGTAAAGATCCTAAAACTGGAGACGAAGCAAAACAAAGCTGCATTCTTGAAACCAATGGCATTTGTTGTCTAGGGAGCTGTTTATTCTACGAGTGCCTTCTGGTCTGGTCCGCTCATTCTCCTGTCTTTGGGCCTTTTTCTGTATACCACATAATCACAGCCATCTCTAGCAAGGGAACACATACTATTTGTGCTAAGAGAAGATAAATGCCTTGGGCCTTCCGTCATAAGTTTCTTATTTAGGAGGTTTAAATTCCTCCTTTGTTTTCTTAAAACTCACATTGCCACTCAACGCCAAGTCAAGGATTATAAAATTGGGGGCATTTTCTACCTTTGAGACATATTCTCTGTTTGCCTTTTGATGGTAAAATTAGACTCACTTACAGGTGTGTCTGTATGTCAAGACAAGCTGGCATATGGCAGCAGACTTCCCCCAAAGCAGAGATGTGGTGCGCCCAGAGCCCTCAGCAGGGGCTCTCAACTTGGGGTGGCGATGTTTACATTATGATTCATAACTGTAGCAAAATACATTTATGAAGTAGCAAGGAAATAATTTTATGGTTGGGGGGCTGGGGTTGTCTCCACAACATGAAGGTATTAAAGGGTCGAAGCACTAGGAAGGTTGGGAGCCACTGCCTTAGAGTTAAGAGATAGTGTGTGCCGAGCCCTGGCTTCAATCTGCAGTGCAACAAGCAAACAAAATGTTCAAAAAGTAAATGAAAATGTCAGTCACTCTAATTCAAAAGACATGCTGTGTATTAGGACAGAGGCTTGGAGGAGATGTGGGCAGGCTAAAAAACAGAAAGCAGTAAGAAATACTTCAGCCTAAAGTATTAAGTGTCTGTAGTAAACACACTTTAAATGCTTTCACTGTGTTTTAAATATGTTCACTACAGACACTTCATCCCTGCACACAGGAGGTAGAGGCAAGTGGATCTCTGAGTTTGAGTACCAGCCTGCGCGTATACAGAGCAAGTTCCAGGACAGCCAGGGCTACACGGAGAAACCCCATCTCAAAAAAAGAAACAAACAACCAAAGAGAAATTCAGGAATGAAATTATATCGTATAAAAGAGAAGCGTTGACCAGAACTAGGTCCGAGGTTGCCCAGCGCCCGAGATCTGCCAGCTGCATGCCCACGAGTTCCCACTTGGACTTTTGCAATCAGAGATAACAGCAATGGCCTCAAAATGGACGGATACTGCATCTTGGTATTCTCACCCAGTATATGCAAGATACTGGCAACATTATCATCATGCAATGCTTTGGATGCAAAGCCACCAGAATGCCTACAGGAAGTTCAGGGATTCCTATTTCTCTTCCCCGTGGTTCTTCCCTCATGGAGCTCTTCCCTGGAACTCTCCTGCTTATGAGGCTGGGCATCCTTGGAACTCTCAAGGCCAGCANAGCAGTAGAACCCAGGCATCCACAAGAGGAAATGAAGCACGGTATGAGGAGGAAGAGCTGGAGTCAGATTCAGATGATGGAGTGGAGTGCGACCTGAGCAATATGGAAATCACTGAGGAGCTCCGCCAGTTCTTTGCACAGACTGAGAGGCACAGAGAAGAGAGAAGGCGACAGCAGCGGCTGGACGCGGAGCGCCTGAATGACTATGTGAATGCGGACCATGGCCTGTACTTCAACCACCGTAGGTCAGTGGAGCCTCCATCTGAGAAGCCCTGGGAGCAGCGCCAAACAGAGATGAAGCGCTTGTATGGCAACAGTGCTCCCAAGATCCTGGCCATGGAGGCTGCGATACAGCTGAGCTTTAACAAGCACTGTGACAGAAAGCACCCGAAGTACTGGCCTGTCATTCCCCTGAAGTTCTGAGTCCTGGGCACCAGGACCCCAGGCAATGCATCACAGATCCTAGCCTCTCCCTCTTTATCTCTTCTGAACATTTTTCAGAGAAAGAGGCCTGTATATCAACCGACATGGTGGATACAGTCTGTCAACAGGAGGTATACTGTTGCCAACACAAGGAATGTTTACTGACAAAGTGATAATTTTATGTATTGTATTGGTTCTTGGTTTTTCTCTTTAACAATCCAGTTCATAAAATTATTGCCTAGCAATACTGCCTATTGTTTTGCATTTTTTATTTCCTTCTTTAAACCGGCCAGAATGTCATAAAAGCCTTAAGCCACGTGTCATTTATTCCTACAATTTTATTAGTTATTTTCTTTATTTACATTTGAAATGTTATCCCATTTCCTTGTTTCCCCTCCAAAAATCCCCTATCCTCTCCCCCCACCCCCTGCTCCCCAACCCACCCACTCCCACATCCTGGCCCAGACATTCCTACATTTTTTAGACCAGTTTTCATACAGTGCATGCTAGCTACAATCTCTTAAATCTTCCTGCTTCCACCTCCCAAATGCTAGCTTACAGGTTTGCACTGCCTACACTGGGCTTCTGTCCACATATTTTCTGTGACTTTTTCTTTGGACCCCACTGAAAACAATGGAAGTGAACAGTAAAAGAAATGGTACTTGTTATTCTGTTAGGTGTCAGCACACGTGCTCTATAAGACCTAAGAGTAAATACTCTGGGCTTGGCAGGTCATGTTGTCTGTGGCATAACTGCCTAACCCTATCTTTATAGCATAAAAACGCCATAGTTACTTAATAAGCAAATGAATGTGACTGTGTTTCAATAAAATTTTATTTGTAAAAATAATAAATAAATAAATAAATAAATAAATAAATAAATAAATAAATAAATGAAGCGTTAAGACTGGAGACGTGTCTCTGAGGTTCAGAGCACAGACTGCTTCTGCAGGTGGCCAGGATTCAGTTCCCAGCACCCTCATACGGCAATCTTCAATGCTTGTAACTCCAGCTCTGGGGATCTTGCACCCTCTTCTGGCCTCCTTTGGACACTACACACATCTGCCCTGTGCACATACACAAATAAACATTTTAGGTCCTTAAAATGGGTTTTTTTAAAGAAATGCATAAAGTAATTTAAAATCGATGGCCTCGGGAACACTCTTGTTCTTAGATGAGGCAAAATGTCAGGATGATACAGAGAGGCTGAGCACAGAGGCCTGCCGGGAGCCAGACATATTCTATTTCCACACGATTCATCTTTTGTTCTTCCAGAGTAGATTAGGTGCCTGTAGACCATCACGAGCTGTGGAATTTTTAGTATGCATATTTGATAGCTCATACTCCAAAACTGTCCCATTCTATCTGTGCTGTGATGGGGGGCGAGGGGAGCGGGCAGACAAAACACTTTCACTACAGAGAGAAGCTGGGGTGTTATTGGAATCACCTAGCTAAGGGAAAAAGGAAAACGTGCAGCTGGAACTAAGATTTGTAAGAACTGAATAACCATGAAAAGGGCAGCATTTATTTCTTAGATAATATGTGCGTTTAGCTTAAGGCAGCGGAAGTGTAAGTCACAGAAAACAATGTGGACATGGGATAATGTCTATTCGTGCTTCTGAATACTTTTTGTTTATTATTTCATTTAATGCTAACTTTTTCTTTTTAAAAGCAGGGTCTCCCTAGGCAGGCCAGGTCAAACTCAAGTTCCCAAACCTTTGGTTTCAGCTTTCCAAATGCCGAGATTAGAGAGAATCAGGGGATCCCTGCCTTAGCCAACCATCTTCTAAAGTAGAAGTTTATCATGACCCCCCTGAGAAGTGAAATCTAGGACTGAGAGACAGGAAGTGCCATAACTAAAGACACACAGTTGAAGCTGAACTAACATAGCGCCAGCTTTAACTTTGAACATGTTTTTTACACAATCTATGGGTACTTCAAAGCTTAACTATGCTTGTGGTTCTTCTTGTTATTATTATTATTATTATTATTATTATTATTATTATGGAATTTTAATGTACTCCACCCTACTGGTTTTCCTGTTGATCATTTCTGTATAGACACTTTTAGAATCACCTTTCTCATGCTTTGAAAGGTTGACTTTCCTAAGCAATTACCACAGTAGCTATTTTGGGAATTTATTTGACAAGAATTTTATTTTCCCATAAACTAGTTTTTGAGCAAACCGTGAGACTCTCAAAATGGAACAAAGCTAGCGACAGTCAAACCCATTTGGTGTTCCGTCATGAGGTTGGAAAGAACACACATCCGAGAACGGTTTTGCTTCTCCTCCTCGTGAACCTCCAAGACATCTGAAAAGACTTAACCTTTTCCCAAAAATGTTCACCTTTGGGCTGGAACCAAGTAGGAAGAACTTGGGCTCCAAAGGAAGCATTCTTTAAAAATCAACTCCTGAGCGAATTACAGGAAGCAGGCTGCCTGGAATCTGGGCGCACACGAAGCTGTGTTTTCTGCCCACATGTGCACCGCTATTCACTTCCTGCTTGGTCAGCATAGATCATTATTATTCTGGGAAATAAATATTTGCTTCTTGGAGCTCTACATTCCAAGACCACCATGGATTTCATCTTTAATGGATTTCATCTCATAAATCAAGGAGGGACGTGGGCTGCTTTTGTTTGGGTACATGATTTAGATGGCGGTAGGGAACGGTGGTCGAGTTTCCGATCTGCCAACCGAGTCCCATTTTGGGGAGACCTTAATTATATCTTCCAGAGAAAATAACTAAGACCCTCTCAATAATACAGGCCGTACCTCCTTTGCTCTAAATCAAGTTATGGATAGACTTTAGGCTGGAGAAAGAAAAGGAACAAAGACAGTACTCACTGATGGAAAGAGTCACTAGATATAACAAATGTTGTGTGACATAAAGGGACATCTTTAGGGCTGAGAGATAGATGGCTCATCTGATTGGCTCTTCCAGAGGATCCAAGTTCTGTTCCCACCATCTATGGTGAATAACCCACAATCACTCTAACTCCAGCTCCAGGAGAATATGATGTCTTATTTTGGTTACCACAGGCATCTACACACACACACACCTTTTCTTGTCTCTGTCTCTCTGTCTCTGCTCTGTCTCTCTCTCTCTCTGTCTCTCTATCTCTCTCTCTCTCTCTCTCTCTCTCACACACACACACACACACACACACACACACACACACACACACGGCACATATGCACACACACACGGCACATATGCACACACACTTACACAGACATACATGAATAAAAAATAAAGATCTACTGTAATACTCGAGTAACATCAAAACGATTCACCCCAAGCCAGAGCATTCCCAGGCTGGGTTCAAAATGAAATCTGCCCCGACTCCTGTAGTGGTTGGCCTAATGCTGCCTGTATTCTAATGCTGACTGGGGGCCCCAAGCCTCATGCCCAGGGAGGTGAGAGAGTCCACACAGAAGACACTGAGTGACCCTGCCCCCAAGTTACTTCTGATTGGTAAATAAAGATGCTGACAGCCAATAGCCGGGCAGAAGAGACAGAGGTGGGGTCAAGGTCTCTGAGGAGGAAGAGAGCCTGTAGAGGAAGAGGATAAGCAGCCACAGGTTAGGTGAGTCATAAGAACATGGCCCTGGCCGACTTGCGTTAAGTGCAGCACAGATGAAACATAATAAGTAATAACTCCGGGTTATCCATAGGAAAGTAGATTCTAATAACATGGAGGGTAGACAACGGCCCAGTTCTTGTGTTGTTTAAGGCTTATTGTAAATATAAAGGTTTTAAGTGTTTCTTTCATTCAGGAGCTAATTGGTTAAAGACAGGGTAGAAACCCCGGGCCAGGATTTAAAGAATTTCTACAACAAACTCTGGTCCCCTTTCTGGTCTTCCCAGCCATGAGTCAACATTATCTATTTCCATGTTGTGTGACCAAAGTTGGATCTGCATCACCTTTGAGAAGCCATGCTCCAGATGGTAGTTGAATATCCATATAGCACACAGCAGCTTGTCATACCTGTCATGGGTCTGCCGCCCTCTCGGTTTACTTAGAAAACAGTCTAGGAAACACTGTAGGAACGGTAGTCACTAAGCAAAAACAGGACGTGAACTAAGAATGCTCTCTTGCATTTTCAGTATTTGTTTTAAGAAAGAACAACATTTAGTGGGAATTCTGGCCAACTCCAGAGAACAGGTCTGGGTATTTTCCAAGGCTTTGGAGATTGGGGGAGATCAGAGCTTCTCTACTGGGCTTCATTATTATTAACATCAGAATCCAGCACCATTCAAAAACAAAAAACAGTCTAGACAAACAGTACCTCAACTGCCCACCCCCAAGTCTTCCATGAGGCTTTGTCCTGCTCACTTGGATGTCTCTACTGCTCAAACGTTCAAAGCCAGCATATGTTACTTTTAGAAACAGAGTGAAAGCGAGAAAAAAAACCCACAAAACCCCTTACAGCTTCCTTTCCTAGGAAGTTGCTATCTTACCACAGGCCTCCGTGTTTATTTACCATTAGCCATATTATTTTTAATCAGGGTTTCAATACGCATTCCAGCATTGAAATACTCACTCCATAGCCCGTGATAACCTCTATAGCCCATGATAGCCTCAATCCTGCAGCTGTCTTTCTGAGCACTGGGATCACAAGCATGTGCCACCATGCCATCAAAGGCCCTTTCTCTTGTGCACAGCTGGACCTTGAGGGAGGATTTGAGGTGTGTGAGACCGTGGTAGAATCAGAAGCTCCTGAGCTGCGCTGGTCTAAGCATCGTCACTTTGAGAAAGAAAGGCACGGGGCACGTGTCAAGAGTGCTCCCGCTTCCTCGGACCTAGCAGGATCAGCAGATTAAAGGGAAGGCTCAGGAAGTGTGCACACAGACTGTCACAAAGAGTACACACTTGAAACCAGGGAGCAGGGCTGGAGGGATGGCAGGTCAGCAGTTAAGAGTGCTTGCTGCTCTTCTTCCAGAGGACCTGAGTTCAGTCCCAGCACCCACCGTGGGTGGCTCACAAGCACCTGTAACTGCAGCTCCAGGAGATCCGAAGCCTTCTTCTGGACTTGGGATGCCTTTCACTTACGTGTGCACTCACAAATACACCTAAGGAAAAATAAATCTTGAAACTAGAAGGAAGAGCCAGGCATGGTGGCGCACGCCTTTAATCCCAGCACTCGGGAGGCAGAGGCAGGCGGATTTCTGAGTTCGAGGCCAGCCTGGTCTACAGAGTGAGTTCCAGGACAGCCAGGGCTATACAGAAAAACCTTGTCTCAAAAAAACAAAAACAAAACAAACAAAACAAGCAAACAAAAAAAACTAGAGGGGAAATCCTCCATAGTCTATGGGATCATGAACATGAGCTAATATTTAAGGCATTCTGAGTATAAATTAATGTATATAAATTATAATGTATTAATAATTACATACATTATATAATCATTAATTATACAGTTATTAATTATATGTGTCATACGATTATTAATTATGATTGTTAATTTGTTATATAATTAATTATTGATTATGTGATTATTGTATAATTATTAATTGTTATATAATTTTAATGAGTTTAATTATTGATTAACTGTATTATTAATTTATAATTATGTACATTAATAGATTAATGTATATAGTATTATAATATATAGATTAATGAGTATAAGTATAAAGTGATTCATAAAGGGATAAGCAGGGAGGGGCTCCCCTAAGGAAAAAAATTTAAAACTCTAGCATGTACTGAATAGTTGTTATGGCGCACACCTTTAATCCTAGCACTCGGGAGGCAGAGGCAGGCAGATTTCTGAGTTCGAGGCCAGCCTGGTCTACAGCGTGAGTTCCAGGACAGCCAGGGCTATACAGAGAAACCCTGTCTCAAAAAAAACAAAAAAAAAAACAACAAAAAAAAACCAAAACAAAAAAAAACCCAGAAGAAGTGAAAAGCTTTCTACTGCACCATGATGCTTTATCTTCTTACCGAACCTGTGAGGGATGACCACACCAGACCAAGGTTGCCACACGGCTACTGGAGTCCTGGAGAGAAATCTCACAAATCCTGCCCAATTACATTCTGCTTTGACCTAAGGGCAACTGGGCTATCATTTGAAAGAGGAAGCTGAAGGTAGGGAAAGCACATCACAATGATAGGTAGGAAGGGACACAGAAAACAACACAGGACACCCCAGAGCCCTTTTGTTCAGAATACCGCAGACATGTCAATTCCCTGCTCCTTACACAAAGGTGGGTAGACACCCTGTCCCAGATTCTCCAGTTTTCTCACCGGTAGTTTGTCCATTGTTCTATCTATCTCTTTAGAGCTTTGTAAAAACGTAGGCAGATCCCTAACATAACCATCCCAACACACGCCTTATAAATGGTGTGTGTGTGTGTCATTTGGAGGGAGTTTCATTACAGACAACATAATAAATACATTTTCTCAGCCTAAACAAAGGGGACTTTATAGAAAGCAAAGGCAGAACAAAGAGTAGGCTCTCGGTGTTTACTTAAAAGTAAGCAGAAAGCAACATGGTTGCTAGGGCTTTTTAGACATTGGGAGCTACAGGACTGGTCTAGGTGTGAGAGCAATCGGAAAGGAATGAACGTTACAGCGTGGTGGCGCACGCCTTTAATCCCAGCACTAGGGAGGCAGAGGCAGAGGCAGGCAGATTTCTGAGTTCGAGGCCAGCCTGGTCTACAAAGTGAGTTCCAGGACAGCCAGGGCTACAAAGAGAAACCCTGTCTCAAAAAACCAAAAAAAAAAAAAAAAAAAAAAAAAAAAAAAAAAAAAAAAAAAAAAAAAAAAAAAAAAAAAAAGAAGAGGAGAGGAGAGGAGAGGAGAGGAGAGGAGAGGAGAGGAGAGAAGAGAAGAGAAGAGAAGAGAAGAGAAGAGAAGAGAAGAGAAGAGAAGAGAAGAGAAGAGAAGAGAAGAGAAAAAGAAACAAATAAAAGAGCCACAGCTATGCTTTTTCTATGTCCCATACTCCAAAACTTTGGAACTCCAGCAGTGACCCTGAAGCCACCTGCAGGCTAAGACAAGAGGGAACAGGTTAGACTTTGGTGGTTTAGCCAGATGGGCACCTCCACACTGCAAAACTGTACACAACGGTGAAGCGAGTTAAAACCTCTGCGTCCTGTAGATGAAAGAGACAACTTCTGCTGAGAAACCATAAAACAAAGAATATTCTTATGCCATATAAACATGAGGTAATTTTGAAGTGGAAAAAGTATAAACCAATCATGTATATATGTATGCATGTATGTATTTATTTCTAGATTTGCTTATTTTTATTTAATATCTGTGGTGCTGGACTGTGTGCCATACGCATGCAGTGCCCATGGTGGCCAGAAGATGGCGCCAGATGCCCCCAGGACTGGAGTTATAGATGGTTGAGAGCCACTGTGTAGGTGCTGGGAACCGAATCCTGGTCCTTTAGAGGAGCAGCTGGTGAGCCAGTGAGCCACCTCCCCAGCCCCCAAACCCTGTATTATAAAGGAAGACTCGTGGAAAACCAACAGCAATGGCGCTTGCCAGCCTAGGTAGGAGGTGTGTGGCTTTGAATCCCATTAAGACATGAAAGTATGTAGGACCCCTCACCGGCAGGGTATTGGCTTCCAGTGTTTGAAGACTGAGCACCCAAACTCACTCCAAGACATTGACTTTTTTTTACTTTAAAACTGAAACTTGCCATTTAGACTAAGCTGGCCTCCAGTTTACAAAGACCCGTGCGCCTGTCTTTCCTGATTGCTCAGCCAGGTCCCACTAATGCAGAGGGCGCAAGGCACTGTAGGCTTCAGAATGCTTAAGATAAGACTAACGTCCCCAAAACATCCCATTTACATAACTTCATGAACATCTATTTTTGAGTCTGCATTTTAAAATCCGGGATAGAATTTTGAAAGCAGCATACAGTATGAGTTTGACATGACTTGACTCATTATAAATCTATACAAACACATCTACATCACAGAGGAGTGTTTCACCACGTCTAACTGTTCCCTGATGGCCTGTCAAGTCTCTCTGGAGGACACCACTCTTCATATTTATATTGTCAGATATTAATTTTGCCTGTATATTCTGTATAAATGTCTTTCTCCTGTATCAGCTCTATTGAGCCTGTCTTTGGCAAAGCAGTCTTTTTGAGATTCACACATACTGCCATAGATATAAGCTATTTATATAACGTTTTTCTTTTAAAATGTTAAATAAGTTATAAATATATGTCATTAATAAATATATGTCACTGAGCCAGGTATAGTGGTGTCACCTTTAATCCAACACTTGGGAGGCAGAAGCAGGTAGATCTCGGAGTTCCAGGACAACCAGGGCTACAAGGAGAAACCTTGTCTCAACAAAACCAATATTAATTAATTAATTACAATTTGGAAATTAATTAATTAAGTGCCTCATCAAACAAAAATAAGTGAACAGCTTAGGAAGGTCCTTAGGAATGACGATGAAGGATGCCCTCTGACTTCCGCATGCGTGCACACACAAACACACATGCAAAGTACAATAAATTTTAATTATTAATCAAATATAAACTGAGACTTGAGTGAAATGAATGATGAGCTAGGGTGGTGGGCTGACTTAAAATTAGAACAAAGCAGACTTCTTCCCCAACTGCTTTCCCAGGTTCCCCTGGGGATTTGCAAACATTTGCCAGCCTCCCCTGTTTCCCAAGCCTGAACTTCAAAGGCCACAGAGGACTGCTGGCATTTCCTGGTTCTGTGACACCCTGGTCCCCCCTGGTATGATGAAGCTCAGAGCCTGCCAGAGCTTCTGCTGGGAGCACTACACCAGGTGAGGAGGGAGGCCAGATATGGCTGAGTTCAGATTTGGGAAAGAGGACATGGAAAGTCTAGGAGCTAGAAGGCTCTGGAGAAAGGAGTCTACCCTAAAGAGGAGGTGAAAAGACAGTAGTTAGTTACTGTCACAAAAGAAAGGGGACAAAAAGCCAAACCATCAGTCATCTTGCTAAAGAAGCAGCCATCTTGACAAGACCTCCACGAGGTGCCCAATCAGTTACCAGCTGCTAGACAATGAAACCTCTCATACCCTCTCTGGAAAAAGATACTTCTCATGACAGGTGATAGATACACTGTAACTGTCTCAGGTTGTCCTGTCTCATGTGTACATTTTTCAGTTATAGAAAGAAACCGAAGTAATGAATTATAGCTATATACAAAACTACTTACTGTAAAAGAAAAATTAAAATATAATCGTATCAATCAAGTTTAGCAAACTTACCTTCAGGCCAGGTATTCTCTGTCACAACTCTGAGCCCTGATGCGTCCACTAGAATAATACATTAACAAATAACTAGGTTTTGATAAATTATCAATAAAAAGTCAGGCAGAGGTCAGATTTGGCCAGCTTGCTGTTATTATTTTTATGACTCTGTGTGTGTGTGTGTGTGTGTGTGTGTGTGTGTGTGTGTGTGTGTGTGTATGCATACCACAGAATGTAACAAAGGATGGCCTTGGATATCAGTCCTCACCTCCCTAATACTTGAGGCAGGCCTCTCTGTTTTCTGCGCATCCTCCAGGCTAACTGGCCTGTGGGCTCTGAGATTCTCCTGTCTTGGCCTCCAATTCCCTATAACAGGGCTGGGATTATAGACAGTGTCTCTGCACCCCCACCTTTGTATGCCTAATGCTTGCCCTCTGAGCTGTCTCTCTCACTCACCCCTTGCTTTTGTGTTTGTGGTACCTAATCTCAAGCTTTAGTGCCCCAGAGAAACGTAAGACCAGTGGGTTAAGCATAGGCTGAAATTCCTATAGAAATAACAATGACTATAATTTATGAAGTTCTTCCCACATGGCTTATTTCATCACTCCACCAGTCCTAAGAGTGGATACTAGTGTGCCTTTCATGATTTTTTAAAAATAAATAAGTATACATACTGAAGTAATAACCTGGAAACTGGGGGTGGGAGAGAGAGAGCCTGTCTTCACTGCATTTCAAGAACTTTCTGTTCAGTTCCACATACATATATACACATACATATATGTATTATGCATATATACAT
>LR751656.1:121722-148775 GCA_902729485.2 Mus minutoides | reverse complement strand
TCTTTTAAAATTTATTTTATTTTTACTCATTCACTTTACATCCCGCTCACTGCCCCCTCGTGGCCACAACCTCCCACAATCCTTCCCCTAGGATACCTTATTTCTAAAAACAAAACAAAATCTCCCATTTTTATGAAAATTGTCACAGTTTGACATCAGATTACAGTATATATTAATTATGCTCTGTATAGAGTTTTAGGCAATATCATAGTAACAGGTTGGTAATAACAGTAGTTAGAATAAAATAATGATAAATAATTACTGGACAGATTCCCTTCTCCCATGGTGTTTTCTTAGTAAAACACATTTTACCCAAAAGTCTCTCCAGCTGTTCTTTGAAGGTTTAGTTGATGACTTTTGATTTGTGACATAATGCAAGAGGCATTGATTATGCAATCGGTATTGAGTCTTTTGGAGGAAATTAAACTGATGTTGCAAATCTGTTCAGATGCATCTTTGTGCACTCACAGACTTAGACAAGCTCCAAGCAGGTAGCATTCTGCTTCCTTGATGATTTAAATGAATCCCCTAGTGTTTTTTCTTATGGATTGCCAAGGCCTGATTAACACAGATATTAATTCTAAAACATGCAGTGAACAGGAATGTCTACTGACATGTATGTGAGCTGGGCAGGAGAAATTCTGGTCTAGTAGATCCTGGGATAGATTAGTATAGGCTTGCTCATAGATATGTCTCAGAAGGGGAAGATGGTTGGCAGACAGTCCTTGATTTGGCTAAGAGGGTGGTTTAAGAATCTAACTGCAGCATCAGGGAAGGAAAGTGGTGTATGGTAAAGAATGTATGTTGCTCCAGTACTGGGATAATTGGGCAAACCTTTAGAATCAACTCAGGATAAACTGAAATTCATAGTTTGCTTAGGTGCAAGAGAAGAGATTTATTTCCACTGTTAAAGGAGATGAATCTGTGATTTTCTTATTGTGGCAAAATAAAGTCATTTTGCAAAGAGTTTGCCCATCTTTTATACTCTTGTGAGCAATTTACTGGAAAGTCATATTTTACAAAGTGTTCTGGCGGCATGTTCTACAGACCTGAGCTTTCCATCTGCCTTAATGACCGTTCTCAGCATAAAGGCACACACACCATGCTTTGAGAAAGCTGTGCGCACTTGGGGCCTGGTGGCATGCTGAGACTGTTGACACTGAGGAACTGACTCCACAGACTATCTACCTTTCTAAGTAACCTAAAAGAAAACACAACACCCTTCTCTATTTTACTGTATTATAATAATAATAATAATAATAATAATAATAATAATAATAATAATAATAATGATAATAGACTGGACAGTGAATTGAGCAAGTGTCACCACACTCTGCCTGTTGCCATTCATAACAATAACTCTACATTTTATATCATCAAATGTAATTGGTGACGTCCCGGAGCTGGGAAGAAGTTTGAAATGAAGGTAGAAGAGCTCTGGCATCTAGATTTTTATATACAACACCCTGCTTTTCATACTGCTAAACAATGAGTAAAAGGTGCATTGTTGACCATTACAGTTTTGTGTGCTAATGTGAGAATCATTTTCTATATCTGTTTAATGCTATATATTCTATATTTTTAACCAGTTAACCCAGGACTCTCTCCTCCCAGCAGTCTGAGCAATTATTGCAACAGTAACAGTGTTAACACCATGACCAAGTGCATGACAGATGATACTTCTTCATTTACTGGATCTTGAGTGTTGTAAAAATGACTGTCTTGAAAAGATAATTTTCTAGATGAGATACAAATGCCATTGTAGTTATATATCATCCAATCTAATTACATATACTCTGACTTGAAAATCCTGATATAATAACTGAATGTGAACTTTACATTCTGTAAAAGGATTTCAATTACATGGGGAATTCCATTGAGACTGTATTCCTTGACTTTAATTCTAGTTGTTTTATGATCTAATAAAAGTTCTCCCCACAACTGTTTTAGCCTCAAGCATCATGCTATCTCCTGTGTAAAGGGATGGGGTTCTTTGAAGTAGAATCCTCTACTATTGAATGATACAGGAAGCATCAGCTATATGAATTTTCTACCATCACAAAATGCACTGTGTTTATTCACCAACTTAGGCCAATAAATATAGACATGGGAACAGGACACACTATAAATTTTGAATTTCAACAGAGAGTAGTTTACGACAACTTCCAAGAACATGTCTAGGTTTGTTCTGCCTCTGCTGTCCTTGTGTCTGTCCGTGATGACAGTGGGGATGAGTGACACGTTGTCAGTAGCTGATAAATGCTAATGCAGGATGGAACACATTCCCACCTGGAAGTCACTATTTTCCTATATTTACATGTACAGTGAGCTTTTTAAATGAATCTGTTGGGTTCACAGCCATCACTCTGCAGAAAGCCATGTCTTAGGGTAAACAGCTAGTCCTATAGTTTCATGTAAAGCGTCCTTGCTCCCACACTCTCCCATATGGTTGCTCTGGTGAATGCTAGTTTTTCACATTTTTATAGGTTTCCAGATATCTACTGGTTCTGTCACAAATTTGAAGAGCACCTTCAGTGAATAAAATACTAAATCTAAGCATTCCTTTGTACTTACATGTACTTATAACAAGGCATATGTTTTATTGCATTACATTTCTATCTTGTGGGGCTTTTTCATCTTATTATCAATTATTCATGCCTTCTAAAAGCAGTGCGTCAATAGTATACTTGACTTAATAAATGCCTATCCAGGCTTATCATGTTAGGAATGTGTACTGGAAACCTCCATTGCACTGTGCAGCAGGTAGCTGCATCACAGGGAAATGCACCTTTCTCTTGCTTTATCTTTTGGATGATTTTCCACACTGTTTAACACATACAAGAGCTGTAATAAGTGTGGGTGTGATTAATCTGGGAGGTAGACAGAGCACCTCTGGACAGCTTTTCTCTCTACAAGAGCAAATGCTGTCTGCTCAAAGCACTGCTAAAGCTCTCAGCTGCCTTTGAAAATCCATGCTCCGCATTTGCTTACTGTCTGCTAAAAAGACAAATTTCTCAGAAATCCTGTGGTAATTTATTTAACTTGTGGGAAAATAGTGCATTATCTTTGTGCTGGTTTATGGCTCTGTATTTCTTGAAATTTTGGAGCTGATGTGGGAATTTGAAATATCCAAGGGGGCATCAAAAAATTACCATCAGATTAAATCCTGGATTCAATACTTTGTAGCCTTCACTGTGTAGGAGCCATTCTGGGCTTCAGGTGTTTGAATTACTTGTTACATATATGTGTGGTTGCTTGCATTCATGCATGTGTACCATATCAGTCTCTTTATAGTTATTTATTTTTATATATTTTACATCCCTTCTCCCAGTCCCCTTCACACAGCCCCTCCCTCCATCCCCCACTCCTTTTCCTCTAAGAGGGTGAAGCCCCCTGGGTACACCCTACCCTGACACATCAGTCTAGTTAGGGGAATGTACTCTACAGTTAGGCAACAGCTTTAGGGATAGCCTCTGCTCTAGTTATTGGGGGACCTAACCATGCCAGTCAATTACTCACAGAAGCCAGAAATAAAGAATGAGATGCCATGGACATCTAGAGTTCTAGATGTTTGTGAAGTACTATATAGGCACAGATTAAAAGTTATGTTAAGTTGTATATACATGGTCAACAAACCACTTTACCATTATAAAGGCAGATTAAAATCTAGCAATTAAATAGATCCTTTATAAAACCTCATCAAGAAAAGGTGGGCTTTACATAAGGAAGGGTTTGTGGAGGAGAAAATAATATACACTGCTTCATTTCTTTTGAGTTCCTAGATTGCTGAAATCTCACATTCCCTTTTCACTGTATCCCACATGGATGCCCCAACCCCTCTGTACAGCGTATCCACTCTGTGTATGTTGCTTATCCATCAGTCACTCAGCCATGTTGGTTGACAGACAAACTGCCATGATACTGCATTTATTGTGATCAGTAAACCCTCAGTATACTCAAAATTAGTCCAAAGCACAAGGGATGTTGAGAATTTAAGTATGTTGAGGATATGCCATAAATTAGACATGGCAAAGCTCTACAGAAGCCAAATATTTGGGCTAAGTTGTGAAATGGAAAAATTCCTGATACCTACAAACATTGCCAACTGCAAAGGTTGGAGTCACAGTATGCAAAAGCTTTAAGCCAGAGAAAGGATTACATGTTATCATAGGTATACATGTAGAGTAAAAAGGTACAATGTGTAGTTTCAGGTATCTAATGAAGCATTTGAACTCATATCTTGAGGGTATGGATCATCAAAAGTATGTTCATGGATTATTTAATATCATATAGAACCTAATCATTTACATCAATAGACAAGTGTACTAGCTGTTTTAGCTAGTTAGTGTTAGTTGCATAACTTGTATTATTTATTTTAAAGTCAATGGGGCCAGATACTTAGAAGAATAACCTTAAAAAGAATATGTTCATGGTGTCAATGGTGTTAGGCCATCACAATGGAGGAAATTGGAAGATGGGTCTCATCATGATGGTTACAAAGAAAGGGGCATGCAGGATGGGACCAGGGTAAGAGAGTACAAAAGAAAGATATCCCTCCATGGTTTACTTCCTCTAAATTAGCCCTGATTCTTTACTTTCAACATACTCAATAGAACTGCCATACTCTGAAGCCACCAGGGACTAAATCATTCATTTCCAGACCCCCAGTACTCTAATTGCCTCTGGGACACCATCACATACACAGCCAGAGGTTAGCTCCTCTAATCTTGGTATGATTTAGTCTAATCAAGTTGACTCCAGCAGTCATGGAAAATTTAAAAAGGAACCAGACTAATGCTCACAGGAATATAAGACTTGTGAGGGCTCTGTCTTCATGGCACAGATTAGGGAGTTCAAGGCATAGAGAGACAATGAAATTTGTGGCATGGCTCTCTTGTCTCAGCTTCAGTGGTGTAGTGAGTATAAGCAATTGAAGAAATTGAGCCTGAAAGAAGCCTAGCAAGAAGAATTATGTATATGTTAAAAAGTCATTATGTGGAAATGTAATGAATTTATTCAAATGATTTAATTCCTAAAAATGGAGGAATTTGTAGAAATTATAAGAAGCTGTATGGCCTATAAAAAACCATAAAGTGAACTTCATATACAACGGATAATGAAATGTTTCCCATATAAAAGTAACAAATGTCCTATCATTTGAGATTGTCAGAGTGGGGTTAAAAGATAACTTGGTGTCCATTCTTGGGGTTAAAAATACATGGGGTGTAGAACAGTCGGTGGGTTCCAGATGTGGGGACGGGGGAATAAAATCTGGAGTATAAGTAAATGATTAAAATTTAGTAATTTTTAGGCATTTCTTAAACTTGAGAATCTATTCCCAGGGAATTTACTGTCATATTATGTATATGTAGAATAGCTGGCAGACATGGACATATATGTGATGGTTACAATATGGGAATTTCTTCACAAAAATACAATAAAATATAAGAAAAGAAAATACAGAAATACCAAAACATTTTGTTTTCTGTTTTCTTTCAACATTAATTTGGAACTTTTTATTGAATTATATCTATTTACTATAAATATATGATATGAGTTATAACAGACATGAATATAATAACTCTCAGAAGCATAGGGAGTACATTCTTATGGCAGATTTCCTCAGGCAGAAGACACAGCTCAGTGACAGGGTTGCACAGACCTTGAACTTCATGTAAATTTCCTGATATTTTACTCAGTCTTTACAGCTCAAAATAATATTTTTTTCACACTCTCCCTTATTAAAGTTACATTTCCCTGAGGGAAATGAACATTGCCTCACCTGTTGATTTGTAATAATTATGTAAGGTATGTTTTACATATAGTTGTTACTTTGAATGTTCATAAAGCAATATGAGTAGCTATGTGGAATCTTGTACCAATGGATGGCACTTTGGAAAGGGAACACATGGAGAACATCTTAAAATAGATTCTAAGATCATTTCTGAAAAATTTACTGACACCCCAAATATTTATAACATGGTAGACAAAATGGCGCAGACCAATGTTGTTTTATATCACTAACTAATATCAGAATCATGTTTGTGAATAGGCCCAGTTCATCTGTTTCAGTTGGCTTTAGTCTGCAATTTATTATAAAGCAATGCTGGGATTTTTATCACCAATTTAGGAAGAAAAAAAAAGGTTAGGAGACGACCTGCTTTTGTCAATGACATGTAATCTTTTTACAAGATGAACAAAATCCTAATGAAGTTCTGAAACGTTGATGAAAATAGGTGCTAATTGTTTCAGAAGCAATGAATCATCTTGTTCCCATCTGTCCATCTTTAAATGTGTGTCCATGTCTGCTTATGTATTCATTTGGGTGTGTACTTGTGTATATATGTGTGTGAGCAAGTGTCTGTGCACAGGCATGTGGAGTCCAGAGGTCAAAGTCAGATTGTCTTACTCAATTGCTCTCCACAGTGTCTCTCTGAACCTGCAGCTTGACAATATGGCTAGACTAGCTATCTTGAAAGCCCCTGGGGCTCTCCTGTCTCTGATTCCCCACTGCCTGAATTACAGGCATGTACTGAAGTACCCACAGCTTTAACACAGGTTCTCAAGACTCCTCACGGTTGCATGGCAAGCACTTAATAGATTTGGCCATCTCTTCAGCATCAATTTGTACTTTGAACAAGTATGGAATCATATGACCTTCCCCAGGTCTGGTGAGAACTATCTAAGTACCTTTCCCCTTCAACATCAGTTCCTAATTATGTACTTGTGAATGAATAAGAAGTAGAACTCTCACTATCTCTGGACATTTCTTCAGCAACTCTAAGGCATTAGTAGCATAAATGATCCCTGTAGGCAACCAGGGCTTCCATGCCTGCCTCTGGGTATGTGTTACATTGAAATGCTTTGGCTTAGTAGTTTTGACTTCATCAAATGGCTACATTTAAATCATGTAGGCCTCAATGGACAGACATTAAATCAAGGGAGTATTCCATTCAGAAGGAAGTAAAATGGCCCATGGAGAGAGCAGACTCAGGCCTGTCCAATTTCCCAGACTTTCATGAGCTGGGAAATGATACTAAGAACATAACCATGGAAACAATTGAACTTGAACTGCAGGCCTCCGTGGGGTCTCAGTGGTAAATTACTGTGATAAAAAAAGTGATTTTGACAAGTTTTAGATTTCTACTACCAGAAGCCAGTTTCTATAATACAAGGCAAAAATAATGAGTAGGAATTACTGAATGGGAGCAAAAAATGTAGCCATTTCCTACATTTCTAGAGAGTTCTCTTTCCACCCACCACCCCAAGCCAAGTCATGAATTGTCCACAGCTAGCCTGAGAATGCCCACAGGTTTCTTTCTCCTCCCACGAGACTACCACTTTCCATCTCCTCCCTCTGGCTTCTTTCTGTTCTCTGGGATGCAGCATTCTTGAATGAACTTATTCCCAGGAAAAAAGTGATAATCAGGATTACTGACAGTCTGTTCCAAATCTACCTCCAGGATTGCAGACCGTTTTTTACTTCAGTTGCCATCCGAAGTCACAGTTCTGCCATTGCTTGTCCATATCAATGCCAGCTTCCACTTTCCTTGAGGCAGCTTTTAATGCCATCTTATTTTTAATGCCTTGATGAGCCTTAAAACCTTCCTTCCACCAACTTAAGACAAAAACTTTTGTACATAGTTTGAATATTGTGAATGTAGCTTGGGATGCTGAGGACGGGTCCGGCATACAGTTCTGGGTCCTGGATATATATATATATATATATATATATATATATATATATATATATATCCCTTAAGTATTGTCCTCTTACCACCATCACTGCCAACCTTCTATGTCTTCTATGTTCTTTGTTACACCGGGACTTCAAATATGCTGCCTGCATTCCTTACACATTTTTCCTTTAATTCAGTCTAATCCCTCTTCCCACTCTGTTGAGACTATTAGAATACTGTCCATAATTACTAAACTGGATTCTAGTTTATTAAATTTAAATTTAGGAAAGAATGAGTGTGGCAATGTGCATGGTTAATCTTCACAAGCACGAGGTGGAGGCAGTAGAGATCTCTTGTAAGTTCAAGTTCAAAGAGAAAGAAATATATTTTATTTATAAAATATAAAACATAACACACACAAACATACATGCACACACATGTATTCACCCATGTACTCATGTACATGCACACACACATGCACTCACATGGGCACACACATGGACTCATGTGTACACACACACACACACACACACACACACACACACTGTTAGGAGGAAGGGAGTTTTCAGCATCATTGCAGTCTGGCAGCATATGGAGTTTTCAGCATAATTGTGACTCTGGACATCCTACAACTTTTGGCTCTGGCCCTTTGTTACATTTCTTGAAAGAAGGTGGCTAATGTAGGATGCCCCAATATTGCTAATTATGTAACTCAGTAAACTGCCAGTGTCTTCATAGTTTATATCATTTCTGTTGGCCACTGAAAAAGTTTTTTTGTTTTTATTTTTTAATTATTCTTTCTAAGCTTAAATAGAAGAAAGTGTAATCCAATCAAAAATTCTCCCAGGGTAAAAAGCAAAAATTCTATAATTAAGGAAAAATCAAAAAATTTCCAAAGTCATCAACTGGATTATAAAACAAAATTGATTTTAGAAAGGTTCTTTAGATACAGGAATTTAAATGAGCTGATTAAAAGAGACCACTCAAAATAACCTTGCACAAATTTATATTTGGCTTGTGTTTGGATAGTCCTTCAATATCCTACTTGAAGATGGTATTAACTCAGTATCTTTTTAAATCTTTTTTTTTTTCACATTAGCAACATTTATGTGTCCACAGACACTCAAATTTCAATACTCAGATTTCTTCAGAGCAAAGCTTGGCCAAGCACACACGATTGATGACAGAGCAGGACTGATGAGCACCTTTAACACATGTGTATACTCCCTAATCCCATTCTGCCCTCCAATCTTGGAACATAAAGCTCAACATCGAGACCATAAAATATGCCACATATTGAAGATTGCAATGTTATCCCTATCTTAGGGTCACTTAACTGGCATGAGAGTTGTTATGAAGGAAGGAGAATAAACATCCGTTTAAGTAAACTATAGTGTCTGTGGGTTACATATTTAATATATAAATGTATAAAATTATTATATATAACTATATATGTGTGATACACACACATATGACACCATACACACGCACAGAAAAATATACATATGTATAATATATATTCCTAAATATATAAACCTGCTCAGTTCATATAGTTACTTGTATGTATATAATTTCAGGGCAAACCACATGGTATTGGAGAGCCAATTGGAAGCTCTTCTGCGCGGAAGCTTAAGTTTTATTATAAAAGCCAAATCTATTTTTTTTTATCTGAGAAGGTTTATTATACACAATTAATAGGGTGAATATAAAACACTAGGCTAAATTACTAGAATGTACTATGTTCACAAAGATTATTTAAAAGTCACATTTACACTTATTTATAAGAGCTCAGGAAAGTAAATATGCAGAATTTACGTGAAATATCAAGGAGAGTCATAATCATAAAGAATGCCCTGGAAGGCGCCTCTCCCATGGGTAACCCACATTCACACTTGGATAAGTCCCCCAAACAACAACAACAAACAAACAAACAAAAAAATTACTCTCTTCTCCATGCTATGCCAGTAAGATACTTACTACATGTAAAAATGTGGTCAAATATATCTGTGATAAAATGTTTTGTTTAGCAGTCAATGCAATGGGAGGGAAAGAAGAGAACAGATGTTGTTTAAGTTTGGAGACAGAAATCATATAGTCTTATAGTGGAATAGATCCTGGCCCCATAGCTCTATGCTTAAGCTCACATCAGTGTTGTTACTATCTTTAAGTCCATAAATAAGCTATCAGGTTATCAGTGTTTGAATGTCTATGTTCTTGTATGCAGGTGGGAGAAAATAAGAGCACCTTGTATAAATGTCAGGAGAATTAACTTTAATATTTCATTTATATGTTTAGCCTAATGCTTAGGTTATAGTAAATAACTATGGATAGTGCTGATTATATCTAGACACTATTTACATGCAACAAAACTGAAATCTACATTGTTTCAGACCTAAACTCACATCTCTATTAGCACGTTGGTTGTACTGTAAGTCTCATTTGGATAAAGATCCTGATATGTGAAAACTACCCTTTACATATTAGCTTATATAGAAATTCAAAAGTTTTCAACCTAAGACACTCAAGAAAAGTAAAATAAAATGACATTATGAAAGAAAATAACTTATTAGATCAAAATGGAGATAGAGAGAAAGAAAATATAAATGAAAAATAAAGATACAAAAAGATGATCAGGATCATGAGCCAATGAAGTTTACAATACCGAACCATTGCTATTCACAATTTGATTGACAAGATACATAAATGCTTCGGTAATGCATGTTGATGGTGCGGCAGTAAGAGCACAGCACACTCAGCTCTTCTTATGGTTCCCTTAGGAAAACTTACTTTCCTGGAAACGTTGATTGTATCCGTGATTTCACTTCCAGTAATCAATTAAAAACAGCGATGAATGATGCTTGTCCAAGGAAGATATCCACATTCTCTTTGTTTAAATAATTAGGATAAATTAATGTATCACTTAATAGGAGCATGTCTTTATAAATTATAGACATTTATTTCCAGCTTAGTAGGCAACCAATGCATGTAGTAATATCTGCATAATTGAGATTACAAAGGTACAATGCCCTAATTAACTCAATAGTAATAAAAATATTTTAATACATTTTCTTTAAAAACAGTAAGTCATAAAGACAGTTTATTCCTTTGTTTGCTTGAATTCATTCTATTGTTGGCTGCTCTTTTTCACTTTATAGTATACATATGTAAAGGCCAAAAGATGAGCCATCTCACCTTTCTTTTAATAAATAAATATTCTTATTCTAATGCACAGAGCAAAGTAACAGTAGATCATGTTCCTCTCTAATTAGATGGCTCAAAACAAGTTATCATAGCACAAATAAAATAATCCTCCAACCTAGTTTCACACAACTACTCTATACCAGGAAAATCTTGTTTGAAATTGAAGAAAAGTGGTGCTTTTTACTACTAGAACAGTTCCTAGGAAACACGGGCCCTCCTTCAGCATATACTCCACAGAGCTCAATACTAGTCCTTCATAGGAATCTTCCCCAGATCTGCAAGATATTTAAATCACCTGAGGGCCATTCATGTCAGGGAAATATTGTTTACCATTATCTGGCACTCTAATCCAAACATAAAATAGTGTTGCCACAAAGTAGGATTTGAGGACAAGTTACACACCTTTCTCTGTGAAAAAATAAGGTTCTGCCCACCATTTTGGAAAATCATACTGTTGATCAAGTGCCTCTTTGGTAGTGTGGGTTCTCAGTGTAAGATATCTGCAGTAATGTGGGCATCAGTCAGTTCTTGTCCTGTCACATCCATGGCATGCCTGTGACCAGGTATTAATATCTTCCTATTTCATTTTGTTGTGAAATCTGGACACTTAATGTTTATATATATATATATATATATATATATATATATATATATATATATATATATATATATATATATATATATATGTGTGTGTGTGTGTGTGTGTGTGTGTGTGTGTGTGTGTGTGTGTGTGTGTGTGTTTCTATGTTTTGTCTACATAAGTTTACTGATATGATGTTTTGCTTGAGCTGTGTATAAACAGGCTGATTTACCTATGAATATTATTACTTTAGAAAACCAGGGCATAGCAATGGATTTTCAAAAATATACAGGTTCTTAAGTTGAGCACAAGGGAGAGGAGAAGGTGAATGGAGGAGGAAGCTGCCAGGGGTCACGTGAGTCATAACACGAGGACCATGTGGGTTGGCTAATTGGAGTTAAGAGCAGCCCAGACAAAACATCGCAAATTATATCATGGGGGTATTGGTAGGGACATAATAACATAGAGGATAGGTACCTGCCCAGCTCTCATGCTGAATAATTCTTATTATAAATAATAAAGTTGTGTGCTTCTTTTATCTGGGGACTAAATGGTCAATGGCAGGGTAGAAATCCTGGGTTAGGATTAATTTTACCACAACAAGCATTAGATTTGGTTTGGGTTTTAATAGACTTAAGAATCACAAAGTGTCTACACTCAAGAGCTAAGCTGGTCACTTAGAAAAACTTAACAGAGAACGATGAACGGGTGTAGTGGGAAGGGGAGCAAGTCTCAGGCTAATTGTGTAATAGTCTCTACAGAAGAAAGTTCAAGGAACTGGAAAGTACAAGGGAATCCAATCTGCAATGCAACCTGTTTTTCAACATGCCAAGAAACAGAACCACAGGGCTTATAAATTCAACTACATGCTTGTGCTCAATGTTGTTCAAACTTCAAAAGTAGTAGCAGGGTAGAACTTCAAGGGATATTAGCAGTACATGCCCTCCCCAGTGGTTACAGAAAAGAATCAGGGTATGCATGTGAATAGGAGCAAACAAGTAGGGATTTGAACTAGCAGCTGGTTCAGGAGCTGCAGGTCTTCTGGTAATTCATTTAGTGGCTAGGAATATTTCATCTTTAGTCTTTAAAGTTTGTAGCTATGAGAAAGGTGGAAGAGAAATTTGAAAATAGAAAGCAATAGAGACAAATGGGAAGCAAATTTTACAAAAGTAGCTCATTACACAAATCATTTTGCATAATAGATATAACTGCCATCAATTCCAATTCTCTGTTCAGTGATGGGTAAATAGAAAAACTTAGCTTGGCATCTGTTGCATGCTTTAGATGACAATAAAGGCCAACTTTATATGAAACATCTATCACTTATAAATGTTCAATATTTAAGGGAAATAGTCATGGAAAATGTCTGAAATTCCATGTTTTGAAAATGCCTTAGAAACAGAGATTTTAGAAATGAGAAGAGCCATGTTGTCCCTGAGGTTGTCATTGCTTTGCCAGGATCAATATTGCAACCTGGAAGCCTCTTAGACATGAGAGTGACTGAGCTGAAAAGGATAACATGGGCAGAAGGAATAGAACAAACTTATTCCTGCCCTACTGCTAATCTTGCAATAGTCTTTGAAATAATGGTATCTTTCCCCCTGATCAGTCTATTTGGATTTATTTAATGCAATGTAATGCTTTAAACTTGATTATATTTGTGTGTGTGTGTGTGTGTGTGTGTGTGTGTGTGTGTGTGTGTGTGATGTGTGTATATGTAAGCACACAAGCCCTGTGTAAGAATGTCAAAGAACAACTTTATGGTGTCAATTCTCTTCTACCTTTGCAAGGGATATGAGAATTGAACTTAGAACTTGAGGCTTGTACTGCAAGTGTCTTTCTGACGAGCCACCTGGGTCTGGCTGGCCCTATACTGATTCTATAATGATGGTAAAAAAATATGCTGACCTCCTGGGCCCCCTTGCTTTATATTTCTTTAATGATATAAATTGAGCATTGTACTCTAAGACTCATAACCAAACAAATCCTTATCCTTTAAGATTCACCCTTTTCTTGGGTGGAACTGGATAATATCATGTGAAATTGAACAAGCAAGACTCAGAAAGATAACTGTCATGTCCTTCCTCTCACATAGAGCATTTAGACTAAAATAACATATTTAAATATATTTATTTAAGTTTGTTTACTTAAATATATAGAATTATTTTTATATAAAAACCTGTACGTAGGGGATGGTGGGAAAAGCCAGCAGGTTGTGCAAAAACAGGGTAACAGGAGATGAATGTGGCATGAAAACCCCAGAGCATCACACCCAAAATGCAAATCTCATCTCCCTGTTTTGATGTTCTTTTTATATCGGCTCATCTTATTCAGTTCCATGCCATTCTCTTAGTTACATGCCCAGCCACATAAAGCCTTACTCTCTCCAACCTGATTCTGCTCTGAATCTAAGACATCACCAGATCTTGTCCACATGGTCCAGAATCTTTTTCCATCCCCTCAAAAGAGATGCAGAGTTGTTCTCTGTGTCTAATCATTCTCTCCATCTCCACTTTGTCAACAAATTTATCTTCTTGAGTCACAATCCTGAGCATGTGGCTTCTTACTTTGTGCATTTGTATGTATGTGTTTGTGTGCTTGGTGCTGTCTAGTTCTCATCCTTGGCCATCAGAGAAATGCAAATTAAAATTCTGGCTTTTCATGGGCTTATAGCTTAGAAGGGAGGCAGGTCTGTGAGGTGAATTTTGACATGTGGTTCTTGATGGTCTCTCTGATATGCATAGGGATCTACAGAATTAGGGAAGGGGCCATAACCCGAGACTGGGGCAAGGTGATAAAAGTAAAACTTTCCTATTCTAAGTGTTGATTGCTATCAAACAATGAAACAAAACAAAATTGTCCAACCTCAGTTCCTCCCTATTTCAAGTGCAGCTTTGCAATCAGCCAATCATCTCCATAAAGTGAGCCAGCCTGAGCCTTCTGTAAGCTGTCTGACCTCTACTTTATAATTCTGCAGGCTATCCTGAGCACCAAAGCTAGCTTTCCTCTTCTCTTCTCTTCTCTTCTCTTCTCTTCTCTTCTCTTCTCTTCTCTTCTCTTCTCTTCTCTTCTCTTCTCTTCTCTTCTCTTCTCTTCTCTTCTCTTCTCTTCCCTTCCCTTCCCTTCCCTTCCCTTCCCTTCCCTTCCCTTCCCTTCCCTTCTCTCTCTTCTCTTCCTCCTTTTCCTTCCTTCCTTCCTTCCTTCCTTCCTTCCTTCCTTCCTTCCTTCCTTCCTTCCTTCCTTCCTTCTCCTCCTCTTCTTCCTCCATCTCCTTCTTCACATTTCTCTGCTCATTTTCTTCCCTAGGGCCTAGGCTCTTTCCCTTTAGACAATTCTCAAGTAACAGCTTATACTTTCTTTACTCAAGTTTCTTCCTTCATCTACTTGGTCCTTGGATGTTCATTTCCCTGTGAGTTCTGCTTTGGAGGGTGATATGGAATGTGTTTTCTCTCCCACCACAGACTATCTGGTCTCCTCCACTGTCCATCCCCTAGAGAGGACTTCACAGCTACAGGTACCCAGAACGTGCTCAGTACTCAGCAATGGTTGTCTGAATTAGACTGAATTAAGTCTTTGGAAAAACATATTAAATCTCCCCCTTTCTTTAGGCATTTCTTTTTAAAGTTCTCCAGTCAAAGGACTTAACTGTTGCCTCACGATTTTCATACTGGTTTTTTTTTCATCTTTTTTTTTTCTCTCAAGACTGAGAGAGTGGAGTTTTAACAGGATGGGGAGCTGTCAATTTGGCTACATAAAATGGCATATGCAAACCATTAATTTCCTTTATTTTGGAGATTTTTCAGATTTAAAAAATTGTGTATGTATACGCTTGTGTGTTTTGTGTGTGTATGTTCATATGTGTGAATTTGTGTGTATGTGTGCATGGATTGGGAGGCCAGAGGTTGTTATCAGGTATTTTAATCACCCAACACTTAGGTTTTGAGGAAGAGTCTCTCACTAAAACTACAGCTCATTGATTTGGTAAAGCCTAGCTGGCCAGGAAGCCTCAAGGATCTACCAGTCTCTGCCTCTCTAGCTCTGAATCTACAGGGCACACCTACACAGCCATTTTTGACACGGGTTCTGGGGATCCAGCTCAGGTCCTCAGGGTAGTCTGGTAAATGTTTTGCTGATTGAGGTATCTCTTTAGCTCTTAAAAGTCATGCTCAGAGTCACAAATAGCTTAAAATGCTCACCTAATAAATAGAATAATGAGTAACTTTTGAGTAAAAACAACAACAAAACAAAACAAAAAAATAAAACAGCACCAGCCAAAACCAAACTCTGCCTGGACACAAAGCAAAGCAAACAGAACTGAAGCTGAGGAACGTATGAAGCCTTATTATCTGCCTACAGCCTTAACAGTTAGGTCTTTAATATTATGTGGTTGAAGAGCTTTCATATGAGCCAAGGAATGAAGAAATAGTAATTTTCCAACCTATATATTGAATATGAAATTAGTAGATAAAAGTAAAAATATTTCTTCATTATTCTTTACTTCCAGCCTACAATAATTTAAGTTTTCAATTTTTTCTATCTTCTCCTTTCAAACTTTATTTATTTATTTATTTATTTATTTATTTATTTATTTATTTAATTCTTGTACTAGGGATAGAGCACAGTCTTTTGCAGATGGCAAGCAAGAATTCCACATGGTTGTACATCTCAATCTTCTGTTGAAGTTTCAAAGAGAAAATTACCTTATCTTTCCATGACTTTACAATGTTCAAAGAGCCAAGGCCTGCTGCTTCCATGAGAGCTGAGGGAAGGATGTGTGGCTTTAACTCACACCCCAGGCTGGTGGACAGTGAGACTCAAATCTACCTCTGATCATCTGTCCGCTGCTCTTTCTGCTTGTGTGAGACTAGAACACCTCAAACAAAGAATCCTGATAATACTCAGTAAGAAATTTCCAGCACAGTTATGTTTCTTTTCCTATTTATGTGGATTTTTATGTGTTTATTTCTTTATCTTTCTAAATATATGAATGCAATCTGCTCAGTCTGTTTAAAGTTATTAATATGTAAATGTTTTAAGGTTTGTCATTTGGTATTGGGTAACCAATTGATGTGTTCTTCCCTGGGGAAGACTATTTTTCTTCCTCTTGGCATTAATCAGTTGGCTATAGGTCTTTGTGTAGTGTTGAGGCCTTGGAGTTTCTCCAGTCTATCTTAGCATGTCTATTATTGTCTTCTTTTTAGCTGATTCTTAGGTACTCATGTTGGTGACACTCTATTGGTGAATTCTTACATCTCTTGGAGAAACATCTATTTCTGATGCATGCTTCTTCACTTTGAATACTGTGATCCCATCAGAGTATTCTAACCCATGGAACTGCTTATATCTCCCCTTAAGTCAGTGATGTTTTAGAGAAGCCAAAACCAAAACTTAACTCTATCTCCTGATTGATTTTTCAGAATTCGTCAATTAGACTTTTTAAAATTGCCTACTGCTATTTATTTGGCTCTTATAAGTGATATGTACACTATAGTGTCACTTTAGATAAACAGTAGTCACAAAACTGCATGGTCTCTGTGTTTTCCTTAAAATAATAATTCTAACTATCCTCATGAATAGGGTTAGTTATTCTGGAGTGTGATAATTTGTTCAACTACTTTTTAAAAAATTGGATATTTTCTTTATTTAGATTTCAAATGTTATCCCCCTTTCTGGTTTCCCTTAGTATATGTAACTATTTTTTTCTCTGGATAATGATGTCTGCCTACAGTGAGTTTATGTACACTGTTATGTTTGTTAAAAGGCTGGGTTCAGCAGGATACTGAAACCAAACATACACAAATACGTATGTTCAATTTATTTGCTTTAAAAATGTGAGTTTGACAAAAAGCATGCTTGGAAATAGAGAGACTGATGAAGACATCTCTCATGGCCACTCTGCTTCTGTGGAGTGACACTCTTGTGTCATCTTGTGACAACTGTTCATTTTGTCAGAGATGAGCATCCAGAAGGCAGAAGCCACAGCTTATCTCTTATGCATCCTACCAGAGACTACTTTCAACACCCAAGGAAGCTTGGTCAGTACTTTTGTGGCCTTCACCATGATGTGCTATTGCAAGAGGGCTCACTTTGACTCTTCAAGTGCCCTTTTGAAGTGGGGGTGGGAAGGAGGAGGAGGACGAAGCAGATTGGGATTCTAGAGCTATTCAGAGAAATTATTTGTGGCTATCTTTTCAATATCAATTTAGCACAACTTTTATTTCATTGTATGGCAATCAGCTTGAATTCTCAAAGGATCAAATAGTTTAAAATATACAACTTGTACATGAATTCTGCTTGCAGTGTTTAGTGTGACATGACACAGGTTGGACCCTCAGTAAAATAGGAATAAAATGTGATTTTCTTTAAAAATTATTAAATTGCCCTTCTGCTCTATCCTTGCTGCTGGAGCAGACTCCTAGTTGGTCTGCTCCCTAGTAGACATCATATCCTGATCTATCCTAGAGGATCCACTCACTCAGAACAGTTGGACCCTCTATACTCAGAGCAGTTGAGAATGAGGACACTAAGGGCAGTTGGACAACAGCTTGACTGCTCCACTGAAGACCCAACAGTCTGAAGGCCTCCCAGGAGAGCTACTGCTGCCAGAGCAACAGATCAGCAGCTTCTTTGCCCCTTGAAGAGCCCCCAGTTGGAAGACCTCACAGGTGGTATGATATAACCAGGGCATCAGGCCTAGCAGGAGACCTGAAGCAACCCAGGGACAAAAGAGGCAGACTCTTACAGTCATCATCAAACACGAGAGATATCCAGATGGCAAAAGGCAAGCACAAGACCATAAGCAACAGAAGCCAAACTACATGGGCATCACGAGAACCCAGTTCTCCCATCACAGCAAGCCCTGAGTACACCAACACACCTGAAAATCAGGAATCTGTCCTAAATTCCTGTCTCATGAAGATAATAGAGTCCTTTAAGGAGGATATCAATAACTCATTGAAAGATATGCAGGAAAACACAGGTAAACAGGTAAAGGAATTGAATAAAGTGATCCAAGACCTAAAACTGGAAGTAGAAACAATAAAGGAAACACACATGGAGGCAAACCTGGTAATGGAAAACCTAAGAAAAAGGTCAGGAATTACAGATGTAAGTATTACCAACAAAATACAAGAAATAGAAAAGATAATCACAAGGGTAGAAGATATGGTAGAAGAGATTGACAACTGTCAAAGAAAATTCAAAAAATAAAAATCTCCTAACCAAAGCATCCAGGACATTCAGAATACAATGAAAAGACCAAATTTAAGAATAATTAGAATAGAGGAGAATGAAGATTTCAGCTCAAAGGACCTGAAAATGTCTTCAACAAAATCATAGAAGAAAACTTCTCCAACCTAAAGAAAGAGATGGCCATAAAGGTACAAGAAGCCTATAGGACACTAAATAAATGGTACCAAAAAAGAAAAATCTTCTCATCACATAATTATCAAAACACTAAACGCATAGAACAAAGAAAGAATATTAAAAGCTGCAAAGGAAAAAAGGCCAAGTAACATACAAAGGTAGACCTATCAGAATTACACCAAACTTCTCAACAAAGACTATGAAAGCCAGAAGAGCCTGGTCAGAGGTCATGTAGATTCTAAGAGAACACAAATACCAGCCCTTTTTACTATACCAAGAAAAACTCTCAATCAACAGAGATGGAGAAACCAAAATATTCCAGGACAAAACCAAATTTAAACAGTATCTACCTACCAACCCAGCCTTACAGAGGATCCTGGAAGGACAACTGCAACACAAGGAAGGTATCTGCACCAAAGGAAGGACAAGATAGTAAGCATCTCACAAGAAAGTCAAAAGCAGAGAGCCACAAGCACATAAAGCCACCTACAAAACCAAACATATCAGAAACCAACAGTCAGATCTTTTTAATATCTCTAAATATTAATGGACTCAACTCACCTATAAAAAGACATAAGCTAACAGATTGGATACACAAATAAGAGCCAGCATTTTCCTGCATACAAGAAACACACCTCAATAACAAAGACAGTAACTATCTCAGCGTAAAAGGATGGAAAAAGGTCTTCCAAGCAAATGGTCCCAGGAAACAGCAGGAGTTTCCTTCCTAATATCCAATAAAATAGACTTTCAACCAAGAGTTATCAAGTGTGATGTGAAGAAGGACACTTCATATTCATCAAGGGGAAAATCCACCAAGAGAAAGTCTCAATTCTGAACATCTATTCCCCAAATGTAAGAGCACCAAAATTCATAAAAGAAATTTTACTAAAACACACATTAAACCCCACACAATAATAGTTGGAGATTTCAACATACCACTGTCACCAATGGACAGGTCATTGAAACAGAAACTAAACAGAGACACAGTGAAACTAAGAGAGGTTATGAACCCAATGGTTTTAACAGATATCTACAGAACATTTGACCCTAAAACAAAAGAATACACCTTCCTCAAGGCACCTCATGGTACCTTCTCCAAAATCTAACCAAACAAGTGAAAGACTTGTATGACAATGACTTCAAGTCTCTCAAGAAAGAAATAGAAGGTCTTAGAAAATGGAGAGATCCCACATGCTCATGGATTGGCAGAATTAACAAAGTAAAAATGGCCATCCTACCAAAGGCAATCTATATATTCAAAGCAATCCTCATCAAAATCCCAAGGCAATTCTTCAAAGACATAGAAGAGCTATTCTCAAATTCATCTGGAAAGGCAAAAAACCCAGAATAGTGAAAACAATTCATAACAATAAAAGAACAGCTGGGGGAAATCACCATTGCTGACCTCAAGCTTTACTTCTGAGCAATAGTGATAAAAACTGCATGGTATTGGTACAGAGACAGACACATTGATCGATGGAATAGAATTGAAGACACTTAAATAAAGCCACACACTTACAGACACTTGATTTTTGACAAAGAAACCAAAAATATACAATGGAAAAAAGAAAGCATCTTCAATAAATAGTGCTGGTCTAACTGGCTGTCTGTATGCAGAAAAATGAAAATAAATCCATATTTGTCACCTTTCACAAAGCTCAAGTCTAAGTGGATCAAGGACCTCAACATGAAACCAGACACACTGAATCTAATAGAAGATCAAGTGGGAAAGAGCCTTGAATTCTTTGGCATGGGGGAAATTTTCCTAAACAGAATTCCAATGGCTCATGCTCTAAGATCAAGAATTGATAAATGGGACCTCATGAAACTGGAAAGCTTCTGTAAGGCAAAGGAAATGGTTGATAAGACAAATCAGCAACCTACAGATTGGGAAAAAATCTTCACTGACCCCACATCCAATAGAGGGCTAATATCCAAAATATATAAAGTACTCAAGAGGTTAATCACCAAATAAACTAAACAACCCAATCAAAAAATGAAATATCGAACTAAAGCAAGAATTCACAACTGAGGAATCTCAAATGGCTGAGAAGGACCTAAAGAAATGTTCAAAATTAGTAGGAATTAGAGAAATGCAAATCAAAAGGAACCTGAGATTCTACCTTACACCAATTAGAATGGCTAAGATCAAACCCTCAAATGACAACACATGTTGGAGAGGATGTGGAAAAAGAGGAACAATGGAGAATTGCTGGTGAGATTGAAAACTGATACAACCCTCTAGAAATCAATCTGAAGGTTCCTCAGAAAATTGGAAATAGATCTACCTGAAGACCCAGCTATACCACTCTTGGGCATATACCCAAAAGATGTCCCACCATGCCACAGGGTCACGTGTTCCACTATGTTCATAGTGGCCTTGTTTGTGATAGCCAGAAGCTGGAAACAACCCAGATGTCCTATGACAAAAGATTGGATACAGAAAATGTGGTTTATTTACACAATGGAATACTACTCAGTTATTAAGAATGACGACATCCTGAGTTTTGCAGGCAAATGGATGGAGCTAGAAAATATCATCCTGAATGAGATAAGCTAGACCCAGAAAGACACCCATGCTATGTACTCACTTATAAATGGATATTAGCTATAAAGGACAGTATAACCATGCTACAATCCACAGACCCAAGGTAGCTAATTATCAAGGAGGGCCCAAGGAAGTATGCTTGAATCTCACTCAGAAAGGAATCTAAAATAGGCATTGAAGATAGAAGGGAAGAGAAAACTTGGTGGGAGAAGGGGCAGGGAGGGGAACAACAGGACTGAGGAATTGGGTATGAAGAGAGCTCTGGGTGGGGGGAAGGAAAAGGCTGGAAGAGAGAAGGGAAATTGTTGGGGGGGTGTTTCTGGGACTAGCTGGGGACCTGGGATGGGGGAGGCTCTTGGAGTTTATGGTCATGACCCTAGCTGATACTCCTAGCAACTGGGGATCTGGAGACAAATGTAGCCCCTTCCTATACCAGGTAGGACTTCCAGTGGAGGAAGGGGGACACCAACTTACCCACAAAACCAAAATTTGTCCTGCCTACAAGGTATTCAGGGATAAGGAGACAACCCTTAACATGACTAATGATATTTTTTCTATGCTTGTAGAAAGGAGTCTAGCATAACTGTCTTCTGAAAGGCTTCATCCAGCCCCTGATGGAAACAGATGCAGAGACCCACAATCAAACATTACTGGGAGCTCAGGGAGATTTGTGTAAGAGTGAGGGGAAGGATTGAGGGAGCTGGAGGGGTCAAGGACACCACAAGAAGACCTACAGAGTAAACTAACTTGGGCCCATGGGAGCTCACAGAGATTGAACCACCAATCAAACAGCATGCATGGGCCAGACCAAGGCCCCCTACACATATGAAGCAGATGTGCAGCTTGTTCCTCATGTGGGTTCTCCACTCCACAACTGGAGTAGAGGCTGTCTCTGTTGTTAGCCTTTGGATCCCTTTCCCATAGCTGGGCTGCCTTCTCTGGCCTTTGTGGGATAAGATGCACTTAGTCTTAACTGTAACTTGATGTCCAGGGTGGATGGGAACCCATAGGGTGAGTAGAAGAGTGGGTGCAAAGGTGGGGCTGGGAGGAGAAGAGGGAGCAGTGCTGCAATCAGGCTGTAAAGCAAATAAATAAAATTAGTGGGGAAAATAAAACATGTTTATAGAAGTACCATCACCACTAAAGCTTCCAGTTAGATTACATTAGCCTGATCAAAAGGAGATGTTCCAATCCTCGTTCTGAAAGTCACCCCCAATGAACCTGCAGAAGTTGATGCACCCTGAGCAACAGGCACTGACCAACCAAAGAGCTTGCTCTCCATCAATAATGAGTGGGAGAGCAAGGTACCACTGGCACGCTTACGCCCCCTATATTCATCACTGTAATAAAACACTTGAAAAAAAAAAAAAACAATTTAAGGAAAGAGTGGCTTACTATGTCAGAAGATACAGCCCAGCATGGCAGGGAAGGCATGACAGCAGGAACATGGGGTAGTTGATCACATTTACCCACAAGCAGGAGGCACAGGGCAATGAATGCTGGTAATCGGCTTATTTTTACTTAGCCAGAGACCCAAGCCCATGGAATGGTACTAGACCAATTTAGAGTGGATCTTCCCACCCAGTCTAGAAACTCCCTCACAGATATGCTCAGAGGCTTGTCTCCTAGGTGATTGTAGAGCCTTTTAACTTGACAATCAGCATGACTCAGAGTAGCTTCCAAGGATAGAGTAGTCCAGCATGGGCTAGACAAGCCTTGTCTCCATACACAAGCTTTGAGTGATCAGTACATTCTACCCAATCTGTCTGAAAATCTCCCTTCCCCAATCCCTTGGTAATTACATAGTTTTGTTATTATTGTATTTAAGCCAGGGTCTCATGTTTCACAGGCTTGTCTCGAACTCACCCTGTAGCTGATGATGACCTTAAAGTATAGATTGTCTTGACTCTGCCTCCCCAGTGCTGAGATTACAAGTATAGACCAACAAGCCTGCTCTGACCATACTTCTTAATAACCGCCAAAACATTGGCTGAGAAATTGAAATGCTTTCTGATGTGTTCTCCCATTTCACTTCTCTAAATTCCCTTGACTGTGGTTAGGGTTGGAAAGGATTAAAAATTACTGCATTTTATTGGTGATTTACAAAGTTTTTATTTGTGTGAAATTTGATGCTATAAACACCAAGGCCAAGAAGAGGCATGTAAAAGATGTAATTATGAAAAGAGTGGAGAGTTTTTTTTTTTTTCACAACAGCCTGCAGTGAGCATGTGGTGACTGAGGGGGAAATGCTTATATCATCTCCTAACCCACAGTGGCTTCCCTTTGGCATGTAAATGGTGTGTAATGGACACAATAGATTGTACAATAGAATTTGTCCCACATTGCCTTTGTACTGGATTCTGGAGCACCCAAGCGCAATTTTCTAATTTTTTTCTAATCAATGGATATAAAGTCTTTAGACATGGTCCTGTTTTCTGTTGTCTCTCAGTCACTTTTCTATCATTGCATTCTTCCTGCCTTGGCAGAACTGCCAATTGAATCACATTCTGCAATGCCATTTACTGAATGAGTGATTCAGCTCTTCTGACCTTAAAGAAGTTACACAGCAGCAACATAAGGCATAACTGTCACTACACCATGTGGAATTCTAAACCCTGTAAAGCAAGAATTCTTCAGATAGGTAGGCAGCTGCCAGTGTATGCTTGCTTGTTGTAGCATGTTAGAATCCATGCTGTTCAGATCCTTTAGGTCTTTTCCCCTGGTATCGTGACGGCTGCTGCCACTCCACTAATTCTGCTGTTCATCAAAGCAGAATGAAAAGCAGGGCTGATGGGGAGGTCCTTTACATCCTGGAGACTGCACCTGTGCCACTTGACCATATATCCTCAGAAGTACAACCATAAAGACAACTGGCAGCGTTTACGAGCCATGGCTAATGGCTGGACAAACAGCCAAATCGGGATTAGGAGTTAGATGGGGCCATATTCACGATATCACAGATATTAGCCATCCAAAAGTGGGCAATTGTTCAGTCAGACATTCTAGTTCAAATTATAATTTCTATTTTCTAACAATGCAAGGGCAAAAGCTCATTTTAAAGACAAAGGCACTTACACACTGCTATTTTGCTCTAGGGAGTATAAGGCAAGTATGTTAGAAGATAACCTTGGATACTGAACTTCTCCTTCTGTTTCATCTAAAACATAACCTCTTGTTCATACTTGCACATTCCGGGTCAGCTCCCAAAAGCTGCCAGGGATTTTCTTATGTCTGCCTCCCACCTGCAGTAGGGCCCTGGACATATGCTACTCCAGCCAGCAGTAGGGCTAGGGATCTGTACTCAGGTTTTCCCAATTGTACAGTAAGATCTTTATTCACTGAGCCATGTTCTAAGCCTAAATTATATTTAATCCAATACAGTTAATGTCAGTCAAGTCAGATACAATGTTGAATATGTTTGTACTACTGCAAGTAAAGTTGTTAGGACATCATACCCATGAGTTTTGATTTCATTTTAATTGACAAGTTTTGTGTGGTGGCCAGTTCCTGTGACACAAAGAACCAAAGACTATGAAGATGGGACTGGAAACCACATGACAATTCTTCCTTCCTTCTTTCCTTCTTTCTTTCCTTCCTTCTGTTCTCCCTTTTTCTCTCATTCATTCTTTCCTTCTTTCTTATTTATTTATTTATTTATTTATTTATTCATTTATTTTACGTCTTTCTCACTGCCACCTTCTGGTCAACCCCTCCCACAATTCTTCCCCTCCTCCCCCTTCTCCTCTTCTCTTTGAGAAGGTGGGAAGACCCTGGGTATTCCTCTCCCTGGCACATCAAGTCTCTGCAGGGCTAGGCCAGGGAAGGCTGCCCAGCTAGAAGAACATATCCCCATGACAGCCTACATATTGGGAATGGATCACCACATTTGAAAGAGGGCCAATACCCAGAATTTATAAAGAACTCAAGAAATTTGACATCAGCAACACAAATTACCTAATTTAAAAAACAAAAATAAAAACAAAAACATGAGGTACAGAGCTAAACAAAGAATTCTCAAGAGTGGAATCTTATTCAGTTTAAGTAGCTGTGGATTCTAACAGATGTGGCAGAGTTTCCCTGAACTCAGTCACTTACCTAATTTGAAGGCTGAACACAATGTGTCATTGCTATAGATCAACTTCAGGTTCCCACTCACATACTCACAGCCACTCTGACTGGGAAGTGGATGAGCTTTGGAGACAGAAGCCTGAACTTGCACTTCATCCCATAGGAAAAAAGAAAATTAAACTAAATCATAAATCAACCACAGCAGATACATAAATATCCTTGTATACTGAAAGAGAAAAATATCACTCCTGCTGCAATTGTCTTCTAAAAGTTGGGGAAAACAAATCCCTTTCAATATGCAAATATCTATGTCAACATACCTTTAGGAAGAAGCCACAGAGTCCCACAGACAGAGGACTTTTGTTGAGCTTGATACAGGCTCAAGCAGAGACCAGAACATTGCTCTACTTCGGAATTTAATCCTTCAAGTCACTGTCACCTAAGTAAGCATATGGCAGAAACTGGGTGTCCAAGACACAGTCTTACAGATGATTTTTCTCTGCCCTTGGACTAGGCACTTGACCATAGAATTGCCTTTCAAGACATTTGTTTTTGTTCTCTACCATAGCATTAACCATAGGAAACAGTAGATCATACATACAAGTAAGGGGGCTGAGAGTTTCAAGCTAGCGACAATGTATCTTCACCAGTATCTTACCATATTTTGGACCTAGCAATAATAGATTCTTTCTGCCTCTTAAATGACTTCGCTTTTATGTGGGAAGCTCTGGGCCTTGAAGGAAACCAAAAAGAAACACTATCTTGTTTTGCTGAGGTTTCTGTCTTTATCTAGAAAGTCTAGCATTAAAATGTCACTCTTTGTCAATTTGTCCCAGCTTCTGGTGAACCACTGAAAATATCCTTTTGTCTGAGTCTAAAGGATGACAAATCTCTTTGGTTTGGGGGAGGGTTGACTTGGGAAGAGAAAGTCTGGCTGGGTGATCTTTTGAGCCTGTCTAAATTGCCAAATGGCTGCACAGTCAGGCCTTTGGTGGACACCTGAGGCACGGTCTCCACCATTCAAACACACACGTGTGTGCTTTCATACATTCATGGCTTTAAACTTTTGAGGGAGTTACAGGAAGGACAGATACGATAAAAGGGGGACCTACAAATGACAAGGCCATGCACAGCACAGCACAGCACGGCTGAGAAAACCAGCAGGAATTACTTTGAGTATCTGCCTGAGACTTCAGCGTCTGATCCTTGTTAATGGAGCCAAGCGATCAGCTCAGCATTGGCCATTCTTTCTTGTCCCTCTCACAGATGAGAACCCAGAGCAGCTGGGAAATGAGAGATTCCAACCTTAACAACAAAAGTAAACCAAGAGGAAAAGCAGCCTCTGTAAAAACAAGTTATCCCCCTTCTACCTTTTTAACAAGTGTCTGTGTGTGCAAGCCTGTGTGCATATGTGTGTGTGTGTGTGTGTGTGTGTGTGTGGCCACATGGACGCGCATGAGGAGACCCGTAGGCTGACATTAGGAGTCTTTCTCAATCATTCCCAACTTTGTTTTTCCAGCTATGATCTCTCAGTGAACCCAGTGATAACGGATCTAGTTTGTTCTGAGCATCCCCTCTCATTGCCTACAGTGCTTAAAGTTAAAAGTGG
>LR751656.1:0-119759 GCA_902729485.2 Mus minutoides | reverse complement strand
TGTTAACAATTGACTCCACCCTATAAAGTGTAGTTTTATGAAGCTATAATTTTACACATTTTTAGTTGAATTAATATTTTTTAATGTCAACATGGATATTTAACAGTTTTCTGTTAACAATTGCATTACGATAGCTAATGCTTATAGAAATACATGGCAGTCACTATATTCATTATTTTTCCATCCACTGTATGTCTGATCCTCATGCACCTGGTATTGGTATAATTATTATTCAAATTCAAAGATTCCCATTTTAAGCCAATGAGCCTGAAGCTCAGTATAGGCAGCACAGTTAAGGAGACAAGTCATAGCTATTTTTCTTGTGTCCTGCTTTATAAATATAAAACAAGGTGTGTAATGAAATTATGGTTATCTTTCAGGAATCAAACAGCAGATGCCCAAGTAAATAATGAAATGTTTGATCTCCTACTGAACAGGATACAGCCATACTCTTAGTCATCTATCACCATCCACTCCTGTCCATTAGTGAACATTCAGTGAAAGGTTGTGGAGCAGAGTTTCAAAGGAGTTCAGAGTTCAAGGATATGTCTGACCTTATCCTGTGACACCCCCCCCCCCCCAAAGGACCAACCTCAAAGAGCAAGTGGGCAGGCACCAGAGAGCATGAATCTCAACCTCATCTTAGGGTGCAGAAATGATAGTAGTCTACTGGTGGGCAAGATGAACTCGAGCTGTTAGTTTTGTTTTTGTTGCTACGAGAAAATATTCTTCATAAAAGCAACTATAACAGAAAAATGGTTTATTTAGCTCACAATTCTTGGTTACAGTTTATCATTGCAGGGGAGTCAAGGCAGGAACCAGCAGCAGTTGGCCAAGAGCAGAGAGAAAATGAATTCATGCAAGCCTTCTTATTCCATCTTCTCTGTAACCCATGATCCAAATCAGGTGGTATGGTGCCATTCCTAGTGGGCTGGGTCTTACCACATAAATGTATGTATTCAAGACCACCCACCACAGACATGCCCAGAGGTCAACATAACCTGATCTAGAAAATTCCTCATTGAGACCTTCTTCACGTGTGATTCTAGCTTGTGAAAAGCTGACATTAGAAAACACTAATCACCATATTTAATTTCAAATCTCTGTAGGATGTCTTGGCTAGCCACCACCACCCCCCCTTTTGCCTCCATCATGCCCAAACTGGGTTCCACAGGCAGAATTATAATCTTCACTCTATTTGGACTCTTGTAAAACCTTCTGGTTGCTGGTAGCTTGGTAAATTTACTCATTTGAAATTTCCCCACTCTGTGCTGGAGGAGTGGCTTTATTGCAATAGTGGAACTGTGTATTCAAAAGACTCTTGTTGCTAAATATGACACTTTCACTATAGATCTGCAGCACAGTGAGGAGACTTTGATGTCATGATGGGTTTTCAAACTTTGCAAAGGAGTTAAACATTCCCCAAAGCAGCATTTAGAATCCTGCCAGGAAAGAGCTGATGAACTGAGCTTCAGAAGAAGGTGGGGAGTCTCAGGGAGTGAAAGGTTGAGACAAACCTGGGAAACACAGAAACTGACAGGATGGAGGCTGAGAGAGCAGACCGAGCAGCAGAGGAAGGAATGTCAGCTAAGATATGCCCACTCTGGGTTCTCAGAATGCTTTTCCACATTTCGAGGAGTTGGAAGCAAATTGTGGGTTTCAGAGCCTGAGTTTTCATCTGATCCACATGGTAGCTCATCTTGTATGTACAGCTCCATTGTGTCCCAAGCTCATTTGTCTTTGAGCGCCAAGTTCTCTGCACAACAGACCAAGGTTATTTCTCTATCATACATCTCTGCTTCCTAGAATATTTTTCTTTTGGATTCTGTGAAATGTATAAAGCTTTAAAAGATATTCTTTTTGTGTCTCTGCAAAGTTTTCAACCGATTTTTTTTTACAAGTCCCTGACAACAGAAAGACCCAATAACTTTGCAGGCTACAGAACCAGCTGCCAGAGAGCATTTGCTCTGCCAAACTCAGTATCAGACATCAATTCTAATAAATCAATGGTTACATCGTATTTGAAAGATTTATCTGAAATACACTCAAGGCTACTTTCAAAAGATTTTTTTTTTATTCTTAAGACTTGAATGTTGCATTAGCAACCTTATGTACAAAGGTAGCAGTCTGTGCTTTTTCATTGTAAATGTAAACAGCAATTTGCATGTGTTGTTTCTAACGTGTCAAAATAAGAGCTTATGGGATGGAGAGATGGCTCAGCCATTAGAAATACTTACTATTCTTGCAGTGGACTTTGCTTTAGTCCCTAGCAACTATATGGTAGCTCTTTAAGTTATCAGTAACTCCTGTTCTTGAGAATCTGTTACTTTCTTCTGGCCCTTTCAGACACCATAAATTCATGAAGATACACACACAGACACACACAAATAAATAAACATGTTTTTAAAAAGAAAGTTAAAATGATAAATGGTAGGTGTTCTTAAAGCTGAATCACTTTATCTGCATGATCCCTTGTTTCTCCATCTGTAACATGAGCTTCCCAGGCCTGCCTTAACTACTCAGAAGTTATTTGGAGAACCTGAGGAAATATATATATATATATATATATATATATATATATATATATATATATATATTCACACACACACACATGAATACACGTATCACGTGTGCACACACATATGAACACTAACCACAAATACACATGAGTGCATACAAATATCCAAGCAATATCCAAGCAATATCCATGAATTTCGTGTAGTGTCAATATAGATTATTAGTAGAGATTTTTTACTTTAGAATGATAAAATGTTGATTCATTAAGGTAATTTACATATCTGCCTTTCAAGTTTTCACCTTACACAAATGGAACATGACACAGATGTTATTGAAATAGACTTTTGCTGGGCGTGGTGGCGCATGCCTTTAATCCCAGCACTTGGGAGGCAGAGGCAGGTGGATTTCTGAGTTCGAGGCCAGCCTGATCTACACAGTGAGTTCCAGGACAGCCAGGGCTATACAGAGAAACCCTGTCTCAAAAAAAAATAGACTTCTAATGTATAAATATATTTGCCTATTCAGCAGCATGCGTCTTATCTCCACAGTGTCACCACCAGGAAAATGAAATGAGAGATTTAGTTCTTTGTTTATAAAAAATGAGCAAATTAAAAGGTTTCAGAAACCTATTTTAATAATATTTTCAAATAATGATACTTGATAAGGCTACAGTCATTGACATCCATGATTCTCCAAGAAAGTTGGTCTTTATAAAACAAGATTAGGCTTCTCTAATTGCATATGTAGCAGAGGATGGCCTAGTCGGCCATCAATGGGAGGAGAGGCCATTGGTCTTGCCAAGATCATATGCCCCAGTATAGGGGATTGCTGGAGCCAGGAAGCCAGAGTGGGTGGTTTGAGGAGCAGAGCAGGGAGAGGTTATAGGCGACTTTCAAGATAGCATTTGAAATGTAAATGAAGAAAATATCTAATAAAAAAGAAAAGAAAAAACAAAAAACAAAAAACAAAAAAAAACAAAAAACAAAACAAACAAACAACAACAACAATATCCAACAAGATTAGACCTCCTGATGAGTTTGTGAGATTCTAAGGTAGAATGGGACAACATCACTTCCCTTAGCAAGGAATGATTTACCATATAAGTCTGTACCCAGTTACACTGTAAGAGTTCTCCAGGATCCTTTATGTGAATGTTTTAATTAAGACTGAGAGCTAACTTTTTCTGACGCTTATTTCATGAACGCAGACTTTCTGTTCAAGAATTTGTCTTCTGTAAATCAAAGACACAAAGCTAAATACGCAAGAGTCCAGAAAGGACATGCGTGCTTGGTTGCCTGCTCCCACTGGGCCCATCTGTTTTGTCGGCGCAATGCCCATGGGCAACCTGGCCTATTTCCCTGCTACAGAGCTGCCAGCCTTCCAAGGGGTGTTGAGTACATACAGTGTGCAGAGAGCTAGATTTCTACACAGCCAACCCACATGTGGATCTGTTTATACTGGACCACACATGTTGGTGCGCATGTGTCGTAAGATTAGCACTCCCGGGGTAGGTCAAACAGGGGCAGGCTGTGCTAGCACCCCGCATAGGTGACAGTGGAACACATACAAACCTCCCTGTTCTGCATGAAGGTGTATGCTCCTCTATCAAAGGGACAGACAGAAGGATGCCTGGAGTGTTTCCCTGCCTATGAGGATATTGAAGACCTAAATAATGCCTCCTTTCTAACTTCCACTTTTTGAGATTAAAAGTATATATTTTTATATACAAATGTTAGCTGATTGTGCTTAGGTATATACATACACAAGAATGAGGTCAATGTCTTCCTTTCAATTGGTATTTTCCTACCTATTGACTTAATATAAATAATACTTCTGAACTGAGCATTAGTGCATCTTTTATATGGACTCAACCACTAGGCTATACTGTAAACACATTTCATGCCAACAGCAATGCTGTTAGTCACTTTGTTTTCTTCATCTTTGTTTGATTTAGGGCTTTTTTTCTATCTTTTTGAGCATTTTAAAATTGTTTTCAGTCTTTTGATTTATTCATTTATTTTTACTTTTTAACTTTATTATTTTATTTATTTACATTCCAAAAGTTGTCCTCCTTTCTAGCCCCCTCCCATAGTTCTTCACCCCAAGCTCCCATTTCTGAAAGGGTGCTCCCCCACCTGCCCACCCACCCCCACTTCACTTCCACCAGCATCCCTCTTCCCTGGGGTATCAAGTTTCCACAGGATTAAGTTCACCCTCTCCCACTGAGGCCACACAAGGCAGTCCTCTGCTACACATGTAAGCCGGCCACAAACCAGCCCATGTATGCTCCTTGGTTTTTGGCTTAGTCTCTGGGAGCTCTGAGGGGACCAGCTTAGTTGACACTGTTGTTCTTCCAATGGGGTTGCCATCCCCTTCAGCTCCTTCAGTCCTTCCTCTAACTCTTCCATATTGGTCCCTGACCTCAATCCAATGCTTGTCTTGAGTGACAGTTCTAGAAATTAGAATATATATCTAAAGTTTTCATCTAATTCTGAAAGTATCAAATGAGAAGATGGAATTTGACACCGAGGAACTTTAGGATAGTGGGATTTCAGTGACGGACATCGAGAACTTGCTGTTATAGGAACAGCCCTGCTGTTTATAAACATGAAGCATCATGGCAAACAGCAAACAAGATCCTAAATAAAATGAATGACAGAGAGCAAGACTTGCAGAGACATCCTAGAAGTCTGGGGCCACAAATTGAAAGCATCACTGCGGGGAAGTCCAGATGACCTCTGCTAGAATATTCATCCTTACATAGTTAAAATGTGTACTCACTACTCACAGGACAAGAATGCAAAAGATAACAAGACACGCATAAAACTGTCCTTTCTTGCTGCTTTCCTAGCTGAGGGAAAGGGGCAAGAAATTGAATGAATGCATGTTACAAACCAGGCTATAATAAATATTATGAAAAAAATGAGGACTCTTTCCAAGGATGCAGGTAGGCTAACTGCAGATCTTCACCTCTCCTGCCCCTCCTCCAAATCCAAGCCCCCAGTCTCATGTCCAGCTGTTGGGGCCTCTCATATTCACTTCTAAGGGATAAGGCAGATCCTGCGGAACACCTTTTCCTCCCTCCTGTGGAATCTCTAAGCACCACCACCCTAGACTATTCCCATTTCTAAGAGTCAGTTTACAATAACTAGAAACACATTCACTTAAAAACTCAAGTTTCAGCTGGGCGTGGTGGCGCACGCCTTTAATCCCATCACTCGGGAGGCAGAGGCAGGCGGATTTCTGAGTTCGAGGCCAGCCTGGTCTGCAAAGTAAGTTCCAGGACAGCCAGGGCTATACAGAGAAACCCTGTCTCGAAAAAAACAAAAAAACAAAAACAAAAACAAAAACAAAAACCAAAAAACTCAAGTTTCAAGACATTCCATTGATAAATGGAATCCACCATATAAACAAACTGAAAGACAAAAGCCAGATGATCAACTCATTAGATGTAGAAAAATTCTTTAACAGAATCTAACACTCATACATGATAAATGTCCAGAGAGATAGGTTTATAAGGGGCATATCTCAACACAATAAGGGTCCAGAGTACAGCAATTCCATTGCTAAATCTACTAAAATGGAGAGAAACTCAAAGTAGTTCTACTAAAATCAGGAACAAGACAAGACTGCCAAGTCTCCATACCTATTCAATGTAATACTTGAAGTCTTAGCTAGAGCAATAAAACAACCAAAGGAGAGTAAGAGTATACAAACTGGAAAAGAAAACATCAAAGTATCCTTTTCTTTTTTTGCAGATGATATTTTAGTATTTATAAGTAACACTAAAAATTCTACTAAAAAACTCCTACAGCTGATTAAATACTCTCAGCAAAATAGATGAGTAAAAATTAACCCATAAAATTAGTAGCCTTCCTATATACAAATGACAAATTGACTGAGAAAGAAATCAGGGAAACAACCCTTTCAAAATAGCCTCCAATAAAATAAAATAATATATCATTGATTAACTTTAACCAAACAAATAGAAGATTTGCATGATAAAAACTTCAAGATACTGAAGATTTCAAAAGATGGAAAGATCTCCCAGGCTAATGAATGGGTACGATTAATATAGTAAAAATGGCCATCCTACTAAAACCTATCTAGAGATTCAATGTAATCTCCAATAAAACTCTCACAAAATTCTTCACAGTTATTGAAAGGACAATTTATAGCTTTATATGGAAATAAAAAACAAAATAAAGCAAAAAACCAGGAATCTAAAATAATTCTGAATAATGAAATAACCGCTGGAGGTATCAAGTAGTACAACAGAGCTATAGTAATAAAAACAACATAGTATTGGCACAAGAGCAGAAACAATGATCAATGGAATTGAATTGAGGACCCAGACATAAACACACTTTATGGACACCTGACTTTTGATAAGGAAGCCAGAAATACACAGTGGAAGAAAGCATCTTCAACAAATGGTACTGACCAATCTAGATGTCTGCATGCAGATGAATGCAAATAGATCCATACCTAACACCCTGCACAATACTCAACTCTAAATGGATCAAAGACCTCAACATAAAACCAGATATACTGAACATGACAAAAGAGAAAATGGAGAACAGCCTTGTACTCACTGACACTGGAAAAGTCTTTCTGAACAGAACATCATTAGCACAGGCACGAAGCAACAATTTATAAATGGAACCTCATAAAACTAAAAAGTTTCTACATGACAAATACCACTATCATTCTCTCAAAGGGTAGCAGAAATAATGGGGAAAGTTTCTTACCAACTACACATCCAATAGTAGGCGAATATCTAAAGTATCTAAAGAACTCAAAAAACTAAATACAAAGAAAGCAACTAATCTAACTTATAAGTGGAGTACAGATGTAACCACAGAATCCTCAAAGAGGACAGTAATCGCCGAGCATCACTTAACTCAACGTTCAGCATCCTTAGTCACCAGGAAATACAAATCAACACTACTTTGAGATCTCATCTTATGCCCATCAGAATGGCTAAGATCAGTAAAACAAATCATCAGTAAAACTTATGATGATGAGGGTATGGAAAACGGAAACACTCAGTCATTGCTGGGGGGGGGGGGGCTTGCAATTTGTACCATTAAGGAAATCAGTGTGGTGGTTCCTCAGGAAGAGGGGAATCGATTTACCTCAAGATCCAGCTACATCACTCTTGGTCATATACCCAAAGGATGCTCCATTTTACCACAGAGACACTTGCTTAACTTTATTCAGTATTGCTCTATTCATAAAAGCCATAAATCTAACAACATTTATGACAACCTAGACATCCCATAACAGAAAAACGGATAAGGAAAATGTGGTACACTTATAAAATAGGAAATTACTCAGCCATTAAAAAGAATCATGACATTTGTAGGTATATGGATGGAACTTGGAAAAATAGTCCTGGATGAGGTAACCTAGACCCAGAAAAACAAATATGGTAAGTATTTGCTTATATGTGAATATTATCTGTTAATTCAATGATACCTATGCTACAACCTGTAGAAGCACAGAGGTTAGATACAGAGCAGGGAACAAGGATGCACATATAAATTTCCCTAGGAGAGGAAAATAGAAGAGACACTTGTGGCTGAATAAGGGGTACTGGAGTGCTAAGATAAAGTGAGGAGGAGGAGAAAAGATGGGACAAGAGAGGGAATATGGAAAGAGACAGCTAAAATAGCATCTTTTAAGGACAGTATGAAAATCTAACACAGTGGAAGCTTCCTAAAATGTATACATATACCAAAGTAATTTAAATGAAATCAGTAAACAATTGGAGAGAATGAGTCCCAACTGGATATTATTGCCATCAAATGAAGCTTCCAGTATTAGGAATGGTTTGTATTTAATGGATTTGTTGACCAAAGGGTCCCATGGGAACCCCAAGGATCAAGCTGTTGCTAAGACCATAGGTTACCCTGTATAAACTGATAGCATGGCTCTAATACTGAATACAACATTTGCACAACTCATCAAACATGGAGAAGTTGAGGTGGTACCTATAGTCTTCACCCATATGTGCTAGCATCTTTGGTACAAGAAGGTACTCTGCAAGCTGCCAAAGGAGAAATGTAAATAACCTAGATTCAAACTCTTTGATCTATAATGGTGTCCTGCCTGGAAGATATGCTATTACAGTAGTGACACAAAGCTTGTGGAAGTAACTAATCAATATCTAATTTGACTTAAAATTCACTCCAGGTAAATGGAACCCATATCACATACTGCTCAGATGTCCAAGAACCTAAAACCATATTATTGTGCTACTACAAGAATCTAGCAATAAAATGGCTCCTAATAGCATTCTGCTACACTTCTAGATCAATACATTGCTCAGCCATCATCAGAGAAGCTTTCTCCTGCAGCCGATGGAACAATGACAGTGACCCGCAGCCAGACAAAATGTAGAGAGTGAGAGGCCCTGGAATACTTAAATCTAAACAGGATCACTCAATCAAATCTCTCCCCTCAGGGATCTGCGAACACTATAGAAAAGGAGGAAGAAAGGGTATAAGAGCCAGAGGGGACCGAGAACATCAAGGAAAAAAGCCCCTATTAAAAGAATCAGTACATATTTGAACTCCTAAAGACTGGGCAGCATGCACAGTGCCTGCGTGGGTCTGCATCAGATGGGTTCTAGGGCTGAAAGGAGAAGTGGGCACATGCCCCATCCTTGAGCCAGAAGCTATTTCCAGTTGATAACCTCCTGCAATTGAAAATTTTGTTTCCTCCAAAGCAGTCTCACTGGGGAAACAAACCACTCTTAAGAGTAGACAGAGTCGGCTGTATGACCAGCAGGAAATGGCCAACGAAGCAAAGCAAAACAAACCCCCAAATCCTCTTGCCTTGAAATATGTAATGGCTTTTATCTTATTTTTGTTTTATTTCCATATTTTAATTTTTTCTCTGATTTTGTAATACAGGTCCTTTGCTTCTAATTTATCATTTTTGTAGGATTCCTGAGTGTGTGAACAGGTAGGTCTCTCTGCCTGTATCTCTTTCTTGTGGCTTTTCTTGTGGTTGTTTCCTTCTATTTATTTATTTTTTTGTCTGATTTCATTTCATTGTATTTCATTCTTAGTTTGTTTTCTAATATGAGACAGAAATGAGGTGGATCTGGATGGGAAGAGAGGTGGGGAGGAAATGGGAGGAGTAGAAGGAGGAAAAACCATAGTAATATGTGATATGAGAACACCTACTTTCAATAAAAGAAAAAAAGAGAAGTGAGGCCTGAACAGGAGGTCGAGAGATAGGGTACCAGTTAGAAAGGCTGCATTGGAGATGATGTGAGACCAGAAGTCTGTGTGAGGTGAAACCATGAGCCATGGGAAAGCTCTGAGGGAAGAATGACTGATTTAGGAGAAATAGAAAGTGCAAAGGTGTGCAAATTTTCAGCTTAATAAAGAGCTGAAATGAATTTGAGGGGAGACAGGCAAAAAATAAAGGGCTATGTGTTGGATAAGCAGACAGTAAGGCTGCCTAGGACAGACAGCATGTTTGTAAAGGCTTAGACTTGTGGCATAGTGTGATAGCAGCTGACTGAAGGGCCTCATGGAGGAGTGGCATCATCTCTTAGTGTCATTTTTATGTGCCTATTCTTGATAACTATAGACTGTGACAGGTACACCAAATGAAGACAAGAGACAATAGTGTCTTGCACTGAAAGGGTCTTAGAGTCTGAGCAAAGTGGTTTGATTGAGGTCGCATTTGACAGAATCTACTGCTGGACTGAATATGGGGTATTGAGAGAAATGAAAGAGAAGAATAACACTTAGCATTGGACATTAGCAGTTACCTGGCTGCTGAGATGTAGAGAGAGGAAGAAAGACAAAAGAAAGGGAGTACAAGAAAAGGAAGTCATCAAAATCCACACTTGTTTTTTTTTTTTTTTTTCCCCTCTCTTTATTAGATATTTTCTTCATTTACATTTCACATGTTATCCAGAGATTTTCCCTTACCCTCCCGCGTCCCCGCCCTGCTCCCCTACCCACCCCCTCCCACGTAATGGCCCTGGCATTCCCCTGTTCTGGGGCATATAGAGTCTGTATGACCAAGGGGCCTCTCCTCCCAATGATGGCNTGTGTGTGTGTGTGTGTGTGTGTGTGTGTGTGTGTGTGTGTGTACATACCATGACAAGCATGCATATATTGGGCAAGGGACAACTTGCAGAACTTCTTCCTCTCCTTTTACCTGATGGATCTGGGGATTGAACTCAAGTCATCAGGATAGACAGCAAGCATGTTAGCCTGCTAAGCTGTCTTGTTGACCTTTATTTCTTTTTAACGCAACTTTTTCATTTATAAATCCAGAGTCCTACTGTATTACTGATGTTCAAAATGCCCCAATTTCACATATTATTGCTTCAGTAGTAAAGTTGGTCAATGAGAAGACAACTTTGCATTTTCCAGTCCTCCACCTGTATGAGATTTCACTGAGGTCTGGGTAAATGTCCATAAGAAGTCCATACGTTAGCCATTTGGTGCACAGGTAGAACTAGTGAGGGGTAGTAGAGCCTTTGGACTCTGTCTTTTGCCACAGGTATGCATCCTGGATGAAGACTGTAGGATCTTAGTCTATCTCTTTTTCTCCTTTTCTGCTTTCTGTTCAATTAGCATTTCCTTTCCGATGTCCCCACTAGGATGTGCCACCTTTCCATGACCCAAAGCGGCAGGACCAAGTCAGAGACTGGGATCTCAAAACTGTGAGCCGAATAGGCCTTTTAGCTCCATGAGTTGGTTTTCTGACATATTGTCATAAAGATGAAATGATGACACAGATATAATGGGGGGAACCTTTCTTTTCATTAAAAAGATGGTGAAGAACATCACCATCATCCCAGAAATGTCTTGCAGGGAAAAGGAACAATTACAAGTAAGATGCCAAACAGCTGAGCTTCCCAGACTTACCATCTCCAGGCTCCACTAGAATCTTATCTGAACTTTGCTTACAAATGTATCCATTTTATGCATAAGGAAATGGAGGCTTGGATGCATAGAAAACATTCCTGATGCCACATTCTTAGCCAGAAATGTCTTATTTCAGAGTCAGAGCTAACATGAAACAATGGTCATAGTCTTTATATGAGCAATAAAGCTTATTTTCCCTCCAATTTTCATGATTTCTTCTTTTGACTTAAAACAGTATAAACTGAATTTTTAGAGTTTTCCACAACTCGCTACCATCAAGCTCTCACACAAATGTCACTTCAGACGTGTAAGCTATTATGATACTATCTTCTCTGCCATGTACATGGGGTTTTGTCAACTAATGGAGTGTTATTACCATTATCTTGCCCAAACTTGCCCCTCTATTCTCTTTCCTGGACAGCCCCAACCACCTACCTGTTGATAGTCAAGTCTCCTTCTCTGAAATCATCCTGAGCAAGTATCTGTTCACTTTTACTTTTCAATCTGCTTCAGGTCTACTGGCTTATTTATTTCTCTGTTTGTATCTTTGATGTCTCTCTGGTGAGTGTTATGGCATCGGGCACCTGTTCTCCTGTGTATACTCTGGTGTCCTTCCAGCATTTCCCACTGTTCATTCACTTGATTAATAATTTTTTCTATAAATTTGAAAATGTCTACATCTCTGCAGAGCTACCCTGTGGATACTTCAGAGGTCTATGAGCTTTTCTGTCTTCATGATGCAGCATCTTCTCATATGTAACTGTTCACTGAATGGACTGCATTTCAAAATAGAAGATAATTTTTAGGTGGAGAATTAGACCTTCCAGAGACTAAACTTTAACTAAACTCTCACACCTTATATGAAAAATAAACTCTAAATAGATCATGAACCTCAATTTAAAGTATTAACACTTTTAGAATAATAATAGAAAATCTTCAAGATGTGGAGATTGGAAAATGTTCTTAAAATTGACATCTCCTAAAACAAAATATTAAGAGACAGATGGATGGATCTTTGTAAATTGGTCCTTATCAAGGTGAAAAGAAAATTCGCAAACCAAAAGAAATTATGTACACATAACAAATTCTACATATAGATACATAAAGCATCAAAACATTTCAGTAATAAGGAAGATAATAAGATTATGATGTGGGCAAAATGCAAAAGGGAATTTATGGAATACAAATATACACCTGAAATATGATCTACATATTAAGAACATTTACTTTGACTCAAAGTAAAACCACAATGGGACAGCCATATTCATGTATCAGAATGTCTAAAATAAAAATTGTGATAGCACCCAATATTGGAAAAGATGCATAGGGCCTTAATGCCATGTGTGTGTGTGTGTGTGTGTGTGTGTGTGTGTGTGTGAGAGAGAGAGAGAGAGAGAGAGAGAGAGAGAGAGAGAGAGAGGGGGGGAGGAGAAAGAAAGAGGAGACAGAGAGAGGAGAGAGGAGAGAAAGAAGAGAGAGGAGAGAGGAGAGAGAGAAGAGAGAGAGGAGAGAGAGGAGAGAGAGGAGAGAGAGGGAGAGAGCAGAGAGAGAGAGGAGAGAGAGAGGAGAGAAACTTTTGGGAAATAGGTCACAGTTTCTTTCTTTTCTTTTTAATTAGATATTTTCTTCATTTACATTTCAAATGCTATCCCGAAAGTTTCCTATACCTTCCCCCCTGCCTTGACCCCCTACCTGCCCACTCCCACTTCCTGGCCCTGGCATTCCCCTGTACTGGGGCATATAGAGTTTGTAAGACCAAGGGGCCTCTCTTCCCAGTGATGACCACCTAGGCCATATTCTGCTACATATGCATCTAGAGACATGAGCTCTGGGGGGTACTGTTTAGTTCATATTGTTGTTCCACCTAAAGGGTTGTAGACCCCTTCAACTCCTTGGGTAATTTCTCTAGCTCCTCCATTGGGGGCTCTGTGTTCCATCCTATAGATGAATGTGAGCATCCCCATCTGTGTTTATCAGGCACTGGCATAGCCTCACTCGAGATAGTTATATCAGGGTCCTTTGATCAAAATCTTGCTGGCATATGCAATAGTATGTGCATTTGGTGGCTGATTATGGGATGGATCCCTGGGTGGGGTAATCTCTGGATGGTCCATCCTTTCATTTTAGCTCCAATCTTTATCTATGTAACTCCTTTCATGGGTGTTTTGTTCTCTATTCTAAGAAGAAATGAAGTATGCATACTTTGGTTTCGTTCTTCTTGATTTTCCTGTGTTTTACAAGTTGTATCTTGAGTATTCTAAGTTTCTGGGCTAATATCCACTTATCAGTGAGTGCATATCAAGTGACTTCTTTTGTGATTAACCAAACACCCATAAATTGTACTCTTGAGATTTTGTCCTGGAAAATGAAAACTCCCAATTTTATAGCAACAGATACACAGACATTGTAGTTGAAATCAGAATACCCGTCATAGACTCAGTGCCCAGCCTGTGGTGTTGCCTTGAAGGCTGTGGATCCTTTCTGGGGTAGAACCTGATAATGGAAGTGGGCTTTGGAAGGTTATGCCTGTCTCTGCTTCTAGCCTATACTTCCTGCTTCCTGGTCCACCGCATGTGAAGAGAACAACTTCAAGGTTTTGCTGCTGTGGTCTCAGCTTCTATTTCTATCTGTTTCTCGGTGTGATGTGCTGAAATCTCTCTAATGTACTAAATAAGTCTCTACTCTCTTGAGTTACTTCTGTAAGTTATTTGATCATAGAGAGTCAGGCTGACAGAAACAGAAGAATCAAGATTTCCTCCCACAAGTTAAATAAAATGTCACTTCAATATCATGTAATATTACTCAGCAATACAAAGAAAGAACCATAGATACCTGGAAACTCAGATGCATCATAAGGAAATATGCTAAATTGAAAGTATCTCAAAGAGTTTTAAATATAGCAGTTAATTACATTTATGTAACACTTTAAATTGGCAAAATCCTAGAGCAGTTGGTTAGCTTGTGAGCAGAAGAATAGAGAAGGAGAGGTCTGTAGCGGCTGTGAGAGGCAGTCCAGTGAGCATGTGGTGAGAGAAATTCTTCGAGGTCGAGGAATTGTAGGGATGATCATGTGATAAAAATACACAAAACCCCACCAGCACATATTTGTCAATTCCAATCTGAGAAGCTCAATGGTTTTTGTGGTTCTCTGGCTGTGATGTTGTTCTGGTTTTATTGTGATGTAACTAACCATTGACAGGTTGGTCAAAATTGCAATCCCTTCATGCAATATCTTACAACTACCCATAAACACAGCAAAGTTCTCAAAGAACAAAAAAAAAGAGAGAAAAAGCTTTAAATATGTGTAATCCTGAAAGATATTCTAAAATATTATAGAAATGCATGCCTGTCTTTACATGAGAAAAATCTGCATCTATAGAACACTGGCTGCTATGCTGATGTCTTTAAGAGTTATCGAGATGGCTAAGATATATTAGGTCAGTCACAACTTCAGCTACAGTCACACAAAGAGGCCCTGAAGAGATGAAAGCTCTGGTTTATTGCTTTTTAGTTGTGTGCTGTGTGTGTATGTTTGTGTAGGTGTGAATTCACACAGGTGTGTGGAGGCTCGAGTCTGATGTTGGGTGTCTTTCTCGATAATACCCATGTTATATACTGGGGCTAGGCACTTCAATAAATTCAGAGCTTGTTGATTTAATTGGTCCAGGGCCAGCTTGCTCTGTAGACCCCCATCTCTGCCTCTTGAGTTCTGGATTTATAGGTGGGCTGACACATCCATCAGGCTTTTATGTGGCGCTGGGTATCTGAGTTCTGGTCTTCCTGCTTATGCAGTGAGCACTTTGTCCTCTGGCCATCTTTCTAGCCCTCATTATTTCTTTGCGTTCACATCTTCTAAGTTGAACCTTAGCTCCTGAGGAGAAAAGGATGGTGTCTTCTTCACTTGCTAAGTGTGGCCCAGACTTCATGTCAATGCTGATGAATGGATGCTCCCTCCTTCTCCCAGACTGATAATGGGTTATGCAGGCAGGTGGGATATTACCTTGCAACCGACTGATGGATTTTCTAATGAGAACTTTGAGTAAATCATTTCACTGTCAGCTCAGCATCTGGCAAAGCTAGAGTAACATTCCAAGCATGGCTAAGAAAAATGATGTTATCAATAAAATATTACTTTTACATCTGGGGCCTGCTGCATTTTATTTTTGTACTGTCACTATGTAAAAACTCAAACTCCTTAGTGCTGCAGGAGTTCAGTGTTAAATATATACTAAACTTTGTCTGTCTTATGGATTTGCATTAATCTCTACCAGCAGTTTCAGAGACCGAGGGCATGGAGATTGACCGAAACAAACCACAGCAGTGCGTGCCTTGGCAGTTTTAACACACAGGGGTTTATTCCTGGACAACAAAATAAGCCCTAAAAACCATGTTTGTGGAAATGCAAGGCAGTTTCAACCAGTGTCAAGTTTACATTTCCTGTTCATCTCAAGCAGTCACTGTAGCTTCCTAGTGAGTTGGACAAGTAAGGCTCATTCACTGTCCTCATGATTATGACAATGACAGTCGCTCTTAGGTGGTGTGCTGTTGTTAGTCCATGTTGCTTTGTGAAATGTCTTAATGTTGGGTTTACCTTTCATGGTAGCAGAGAATTACATGATTTGTCTACATATATGCAAGCCATATCTGTCCAGATATAAACATTGGGTATTTAAACATTGTTAGGAGTCTTTTCTAATGTTGACAAGGATTGTTTCAAATTGGATTTGCTCTCCTCTCCTCTTTTTTTTCTCCCTTTCTTCTCCTCCCCTCTTCTTTTCCTCCTCTATTTCTCCCCACCATCTCTGTGTATGAATGTATGTGTGTATGTGTGTAGTATGTATGTATGTATGTATGTATGTATGTATGAGGTGATTGTGAACTCCTTTGTCACTGTGTGTGTGTGTAGAAGTTGAGGATGTCTGTTTTGAATGAGTTATCTCCTTGTTTTGGCGCTGGGTGTCCTTATTTTGTCACTGACTCTATGCTGATTATCTTGTGAGACTCCAGGAGCACTGTCCTACAGGAGTCCCATGATGACAGGCAGGTGCTACTGGCTCCAACGGTACAGACCCGGGTTGTCAGGCTTGCTGAGGAGCCATCTCTCTAGCCCCTGGATTCATCTTTGAAAAAGGTACATTTAATATGCTGGATCCCAGAGTTTTCTATTCTTAGCTTATCAGAGATTCTCAAAAGTACATGTAAACAGCAACAGCAACATCACTGTGGATTAGAGAATACTCGCTCCAGGTTAAGATATCTTAAACCCTGAGTTGCTAGGACAACACATTGTAGTTTCATCTTTTTTTTTTTTTTTTTTTTTTTTTTTTTTTTTTGGTTTTTCGAGACAGGCTTTCTCTGTATAGTCCTGGCTGTCCTGGAACTCACTTTGTAGACCAGGCTGGCCTCAAACTCAGAAATCCACCTGCCTCTGCCTCCCGAGTGCTGGGATTAAAGGCGTGCACCACCACGCCCAGCTTGTAGTTACATCTTGATGGCTAGCGTCAGCACTAATGGCCAAGCCCTTGTACATGCCTGGGAGTTAGGGGCCGCAATGGGTAGACACAGATGCAAAGTTTCTTTGGTACGCCTGCCTAAAAGTGTAAGTGTTACATTTCAATACTATCTAAAATTCAGATAGGCATTTTCCAATTAGGGAAAACACTATGTCATAAATATGATTTATTAGTGTTTTCAAGCATTTAGGGATAAATCTTTATATTTAGAAGTAACCCTATTTCTCATAGTATAAGGTGTCAAGGAATCACTTTAATAGATACTCTCTGTTTTTTTTTTTTTTTTCAGAAAAAAATAAAAATAAAAAGCCTTGAGATAGCAGAGGGAGTCATAGATCTGGGAAATCTGCTATTTCTCTGTTCTATAACTCAGCTCCAGTTCCTGAAACCTACAGAAAAGTTTTATTGACTGCCTAGCCTTGGGCTGGTGGTACTGTGGGAGTGAAGGAATCCAGGATAATATTCAATAGCATTATTCAACTTAGTGTTATATTTTGGGAACAAAACTCAAGAGGAGTATTAAGCACTCATGAGATGTAGAGACTTAGAACAGAGATATGCTGGAATCGTATGCTTCATGGAAATGTCTGGGATGTGCTCATAATTCAAACCAATTACTGTAAGTTTTAGAGACAAAGTGTCCTCAAGATTTGTAGACATCCAGAAAATTGACACATAGTCACAGTTATATTTGTATATGCCTTTGATTCTTTCCTCATAGTTAAGTAATTTTAACTGAGCTTTGTGACTTTATTGTTAATTTATTAACATTGATCAACCAACAGTTTGTTTTGTTGAGACAGAATTTCATGTATCCCTTTGCTTAACACCCAGTATGTATTCAAGTAAGACCTTCAACTGCTCGTGCTTCAGTCTCCAGGTCCTGAGTGTTAGAATTACACACGTACATAACTATGACTAAAATGAATTAAAATATTGGGAGTAGAACTTGATTGTGCAGATCTCTCTCATTAAGTTGACTCTTAATTTTTAAACCACAAGGTTCTTATCATAGCATCATGTACTGTCTTTTCTCCCAAGGACTTGTTATCCTAACCACTTGTGACTTGAAATCCATAGGGACAGCAGTTTGCACATTATTTTTCTTTCTCAGTTAGATGCCCTCATATCCCTCACTAATTTGCTAGTTCCCAGGTTATCCAGAAGTGTCCTCTTCTCTCACTAGTAATATAGTCACAGAGCCCAGGATTTCAGCTCTGCCACATGGTAGCTTGTAATACTGAGGAAGTTGCCAAGCTTCTACCATTTTCCCACCTAGAAATCAGAGCAACTATACTACTCCAAAGAAATTCTAGGAGGGACTAACTGAGCTGGTATCACAGGCAAAATGTTTAGGACAGTCCTAGGCACATATGAAGTCTTCAAAGTATGTGTGATCATTATTTGTAATTAGCTGATTTACATTATTCTAGTGCCAGGTTCATGGAGATGCCTTGTACAAGGAGCTAGCCCTCCCATTTGTCATCCTATTGTACTAGACTGTTTCACCCATGCCAGTCTTTCTAGCAATAACCATCCTACCTGCAGAATCAATCAACATCATTTATACTCAAGTCTTCATGGATTTGGCGATGTGATGGTACCCTTGAGGGCAAAGATTGGTGACTTGCTTTATAATGATCAATCCTTGGTTTTTCATGAATTCAATGAAAACAACAACCTCCATTCTTACCTCTGTATTTCCACCACTCATTTGTGATTGTTATGTTCAATCAAATACTTATCTGAATCATATAGTCTATTTAAATACAAACCATTGGACTAAGATCTACAGAGACCTGGATTGCTTCTCATCGGTAGTGTTAGCCCTCAAGTCCTAAGGTCAGAAAGAGAAATTCTAATCAACACAGATGGGAGAAAGGTGAGGCTTACACACCTTACATACTTTATGGGTTTTAAAATGCATTGCTTGAGAACATCATACATATTGTATGTTGATTATATACATCTCCTGTTCTCCCTTTTCACTCTGCTTGGTCACCCTCAACACATCTCTTTCCAAACTCCAAGTCTTCATTATTTTTCAATAACTCACTGAGACAAATTATCACTGCCTACACACAAATTCTCCCTTTTCTGTGTTATCTACTGCCCAAAACTCCTCAGGTAGGAGTTGATATTAGCAATTAGTGAAGCCTTTAAGAGGCAGAGCTTAGAGGGAGGTCATTGCTAGACTACCTCATCTGGAGTCCCTTTCCACCATATGTCCTTCCACCACCTCCCTGCCATTGTCACACGATCCATCAAAAGGTTCTGGCCAGATGCAACAGAATTTGGTAGCATGCCCTTGAACTTCAAGAAATGTAAGTCAAATAAAATTATTTTCTTAACAAAATTACTCAACTCCAGGGATTTTCTTATTGGAACAGAAAATGGACTGAACAGACAGGACAGATAAACTGATAAGAGAAAGAAGGACAGATGGCCTAGATAATCATCTGCTCCCACATGGTCAAATGCAATTAAAGTTACATAGGGAGTGAAGCATTGATGGCTGTCATTGTCTTCAACAGTAGCCAATAGCCATATCCTCAAAACACACACCTCTGATGTGAAATACAGGATGTTTTTTAGCCCTTTATGTTTCACTTTGTATAGTTTCATTGATTTCTGCAGAGACTTTCTGTGTATTCCTGTGTCTCACTGTATATTACAGGCTGGATCTGGACTCCTCACTTTTTCTCTAGATGTTGGTAGTACATATAGGCACCATTGTGTCTAGCTTTATGTTACTTTTTAAACAAGTATTTTCACAGCAGAATGGTTGTAAGAACGACACCCTTTCCTTTGGTCTTACTTTAATCACCTCTGTTGTTTTCTTGACAAGGACTCAGCTGTAAGAACACAGAACAAAGTTGCAATCTAATGCCTGAGCTTAATGTGGAGTCTTATAAAACATTTATTTTCCAGTTACCTTGAAAATGCAACACAAGCAACAACAACAACAGCAAAGGCACAAACAAGTCAGTGAATGCACAACAATGTGAAGGTGTGAGCACTACACTGTCATTGAAAAAATTAGCCCCAATCTTTGCAATGTTCTTCTATCTTGAAAATATAGTACATGACTAGAAAAAGTCCTCAAAGTCAATCTGACCACATATTAAACTCTAAAAGCAGAAGCATTAGAAAGCATTGTTGTGATACTGGAAAGAAAGCACCTTTATTGTTTATAAATAAGAGTTAACACTGTAGTGGGTAATCTGAATTTATCAAAGGGATATAGTGTGATGGACCAGGACATGGTCTCTGGGTAAAGTGCTTTCTGGGCAAACATGAGGGCCTCAGTGCATTCCTGGGAGCTCATGTAAAATAACAGGAGTGATTACATGTATATATAACCATAGCACTAGGAAGGCAGAGACCGGAGTGTCTCCAGGGCTCACTGGCTATTCAATGTAGTCTATTTGGTTGGTTCTAGGCCAGTGACTTCACAAAGTAAGTTAGAAGACTCTTAAGGAATGGCACTCAATGTAGTCATTTGGACTACACAGACATGCGCATATATGTGCAGGTGCACCTACCAACATATGACTACACCAATGCTCACACACACATACACACATGCACACACACATGCACACACACACACACACACACACACACACACACACACACACATGCACACACGCACACACGTTTTACCTTTCTGGATCCCTTCGTTCTTGATCTTTATTTATAATGATAGCATAGGACTCCCCCTCCTCTTTAAGCCTTGACTAAGTGTCATGAGTGTCATTTACCTGTCACAGTTAAAGACTGCCAAGCAGTTACTTTAAGAAAGAAAAAATTTTATTCATCTTACTAGAGCTGGGCCCCATATATTAGAACCAATAACTCTGTGTGTAAGAAAAAACTCATTGCTCCAAACTAAAGGATGGGCCTGCCCACACATTGAACAGATTCAACATAATGAGGGTTGGGAAGTCTAATTCCAAAATGCTCTAGAAAGGCAAACATTTAAACACCCAAGCAGAATGAGCAAATGGGATCCCTGTAATCAGATAAAATGCCATGCACTGCACACACACACACACACATGCACACATGCACACATACATGCACATGCACATATACACACACACATGCATGCACACATGCACACACACACACATACACACATGCAAGCACACACACCCATCAGAAGGAATGAATCCAAAATGCAGCTGGTGGTAGGAAATAGTGAAAGAACAGTAGTATTTTTATCATCTAAAAGTGTGTATCATGTTCAATGAAAGGTAGGTAAGTTGGTCACAAGCTGTTCCTTTGACTTAATTACAAGACAGCTTCAAAAAGGAGAGGGAAGTAGGAAGAAATGAGGGACTCTACTTAGGGATGGGAAGGGAAACAAAGACAGAAAGAGAAAGGATTGTAAAAGAGCAGTAAGGATGTCTAGCAAGTCATAAGGAACAAAACTATACCTTTAAAATACATGTCAGTTTGTGTACCAATATATATACATGGTTTAAATGAAATTTTCTCATTTGGAAAGACAATAATCCTTCCAAGGGCCAAAGATAATCTAACAAAAGCCCAACATCTGACATGACAAGCTCTCTTCTGAGTTGTTCAGGGTTATCCAAAAATCTTCTAAAACATTACAGACTATTACTATTAGGTGGTTGTTCCCCATAGGTGGAAGGAAAGTCCTGAAGATACCACACACATTAGATACAGGCCCGGAGAGTCCTGAGCTGGTACTGACCTGAATGTTCCCTCCATGAGAACTAACATTCATGGTACCAGAAGGCATCATGCAACCTTCCAAAAAACAGAAGTAACCAAGACTTCTACACAGCTATGATGCCCGTAAACCACGCCAGCAGCCAGTATGGTACCATAATTTTGAGGATGCAGGAGAGTTGGCTCAGTGGTTAAGAGCACTGACTGCTCTTCTAGAGGTCCTGAGTTCAATTCCTAGCAACCACATGGTGGCTCATAACCATCTGTAATGAGATCATATGCCCTCTTCTGGTTTGTCTGAAAACAACTATAGTGTACTTACATATAATAAATAAATCTTTTTAAAAAACCAAAGATATTAGTTATGGGAGTAGGTATCAAGCAAATATATGTTATATTTTCTAGATTTAGCTATTTGCTACTTGAAAGCATATTATGTAGCATGTCCTTAAAAAAATAAATAAAATTGAGCATCGTCTAATGGTAGGAAACAGTGCCTGCCTTTAAACTTTACACATATCTCTAGTTTTTAATGCTCACATTATGCTTTAAAGATGTAATCTTTGACATTTTGCCAATCTTGCCTTTCCTTGTTCTAGATTTTTGAACTATCCCCCAATTATTAATATTCTATTTTTTAATGTACTTTCTCTTTCTTCAGGACAGTTCTTTGGCCAAGATTTCCTTTAATCTTACAGGACCCCAGGGAATACCGTGCCTGTGTGTGCTGTAGACAGAGAATCCCCCATGGTGGAAGTGACATGGCCCTGACAGTGATGAGCTCAGTCATCTGCATATGCATCTGTCACCAACAATAAACCATGACAAGGCCTCCCCAAAAGCATTCTCCTTGTAAGATACAAAGATGCCACCACCCTCACCTCCAAAGACCTTTACTACCGGTGTCAGCTCTATAAAACACAAAGCAGCTTCAATATGCATAGACATGGAAACTACAGGGAACAGAAGCAGTAATGCAGGCACAGATCATTATTTCTGATGTCAATTGTAAAAATTAAGCATGGAATAAATTTGATTTGAGAGTAGGAAATAATTACTATGTATTTAACCAGAAAGATAGATTTGGCTGGATAACATTCTAAATTTCTTTAGTTCCAAAAAAAAAAAAAACCAAAAAAACAAAAAAACAACAACAACAACAACAAAAACATTAGTCATTAAAACATATAATGTTACATTTAATTGATAAAATTTCTTCAGACTTAATGAGTGGAGAGTGTAGTCTACAATGGTTGTTAGAGTTAATTCCAGTACAGCAGACTCCCCAGACATGAGAGTTGCCTAGAGGTCTAGCTACAAAGCAGACCCTAGGCTCTCTCCTCAGGGACAATCCCTCTGAATGTGCATTATCAGAGTCCCTCCTCTGTCCCGATGTTGCTGCTCTGCAGATAAGACTTTGAGACTAGTTGTTCCAATATAGGCGGAACTCCAGGGTTAGTTGCAATGTCAGTTACAATTTCTTTAGGGAGAATTCCACATGATCATTGTCTCTGTAATCTTTTTACAGTAAGCAGTCACTGCTCATACTACTGCATTCCAGAAGGAAATATTTTTGTCCTATAGTTTGTATTTAATCTAACAAGGACTGGTTCAACAACTTGGAAAAACATATCTATCTATATCATCTATATCTATCCATATATCTCATGCACATCTTATCTATCTATCTATCTATCTATCTATCTATCTATCTATCTATCTATATTCAATGTATAATTTTATATCAAAGGAAATGAATAAGGATGCTTGTGGATAGGTATTCCTCTAATCTAAGTTTGAACGTGGATTTCTAATCACTACATTTTTTTTTAAACTCAAAGTCATTTTCTACTTCACCCAGGTAGATGTTATTTCAAGGAATGGAGAGTACTAAACGAGAACGCAGTACAACCTTGGACAGCAGGCTTCCAGTGTGCTTCAGGAGAAGGCAGGCATGGCAGTGGAGAGGGCCAGGCTTACTTACTACACTGTACAATGACAGCTGCTCAAGGAAGGAGAGATCACTGACCTGGAGTGGGGGTGGTGGGGTGGTAGGAGTATTGCTTGTGGTCTCCGCCCCTTAAAGTGGTGGTCTGCTCTGTAACTCCCCTAACACCAGCATCTAAAAAAATCATTTAAGTTTCAGTTATTTGGGACTAGAGCAGCTGTAACTTTTAAGATTCATCCTCCCAGTCATGTAGAATGTAGTTTACATTTGCATGAATGCATAGATTTCATGTCTACAGTGCTGTAATAAACTTTTCCTTGTCCTTACTATGTACAACTCAAAACCATGGATACTACACATAAAACACACATACAATGACCTGAAAGTTGGAGAAAAGAGGGAGAGGTAGCTGTAGAAGCTGAAGGTTCAAGAAATGAAGTAGTGAATTACCTGAAATTTTCTGTTGCTTCATACATCAAAAGATACCAGTCAAAACAGACATTTTCTTTTGCTTGTGGTTCTGCTCAATTTCTCCATTCTTATATAGTTCAAGACTCCCTGCCTAAGAAGGGGTGCACTCACATTGGGTCTTTCCTTATCAACTAACTTAATAAAGATAAAATTCCACATAGAACTGCCCATAGATCAAAGCAATATAAAGTCTCTTGTAACTTCTGCCAGGTCATTGTGAATTGTGTCAAGTTGACAGTTAATGCTGACAATCAGTAAACTGTGTTTACTACAAATTTAAAAAACGAAAAAGCAGACAAGAAAAATATAAGAATATATAAATAAATTTAGAATGAAAAAAAAACCCTACAACAGTATAAAATTTAGTAGATTGGCCAATAGCAGTAGGAAAGCAACAGGAAATAATTTTGAAGCTGGGAAATAGAAACAAAGAGATTACCAAATTTGAATAATAGATAGGATTCAGATTGGAGAAAACAAATAAGGAAATTGAAGTAGGCCAGATAACAGTCCTGAGATTTATAGTAGATTATAACCCCAAGAAACTATTAATATTGTCTCTTACGGATAAAGGAATTCTATAGAGTTAGGTTACAGATCTTGTCCAAGGAAAATGTCACTCATGGACAGTGGTTACTCATGGGGACTTTTCCTGCTTTAAACATAGGGACCTTAAAAGAAGGAAACCCAGGAGAAGATTCGGTTGTGGAAAGGGAATGGATGCTCTGGAGACAACAGCTGTAGGTTAAAGGGATCCAAGTGAGTTTAAGTTAAAGAACACAGGGGACCTTCAGGGTCAGGACAAGGAGCCGGCTATTCCCTAAAGACCAAAGAGAGAAGCCCCACCAATAGCCTGACTTTAGTAAGTGAGACTGATTTCTGACTTGGCCCAAACAGAACAATTCTTTGATCAGGCACGAGTATGTAACCATCTGCTACCCCAGGCAGAAGAGAATTACACCCTGTAGCACTATGACAAAATATCTAAAATTCATGCCTCAGTGACATGGAAGGAAAAAAGATAAAAAGCATGAGATGCAAAAACATTAAAAAATGATGGCTGAATACTCCCCAAATTTGAGAAAAGACACAAAACTTAAGATTTAAGCAACAGACCCAGGATATCACACCCGAAGTCAAAAAATACTTTCTTTAGTACATTGGAGTAGTCTATAACAATGGATCCAAAAATGTCCCTTTAAGTAAAGGGATAATGATAATTTTCCTACAGGAGAAAACCAACAGGGATGGAGTGGATTTATCATCAAAAGGCTTCCAGGCACAAAGAAGAACACATTTTAAGTGTTGTTAAATAAGAATTGTAAAATAAGAATACTATCTAGTAAAAATTCTTCCAAGTCAGAAAAAAAAACCAAGGTGGGTTTTTTTTCAAAGTTTTTATTTTGTCACTAGGATATTTGACTTGCTTTTAAAGGATGCATTTGAAATAATATTTGTAAGGGTGTAATAGTGTCATATATACTCTTTAACTGAAGTTAAGATTTGCTCAACAAGAGGGAACCCATTCCTGGTACTGGAACCCTAGCTAATGAACCAGGACTAGTAATGTCCTGGATTTTTTGGAGAAGAGCCTACAACTGCCACTTTACTAAAACAACATAATCCCTATATACTCCCAAAATAATTTTCTTTCTATGCAAGTAAGTACAGTCCTCACCCCTCATCAAAGAAACTTCTCTTTGCAACATACAGACACTATGGCAGAAAACTGTAGCCAATGTAGATGCAGAGCTGTGGAGCCCAGTCTCAATGGATACAATTTTGAAACGCTCCATCGTTTGGAACATAGAGACGGCTGGAGTGGAGAGACTAGAAGGCCTAGAACATAGAGACGGCTGGAGTGGAGAGACTAGAAGGCCTAGAACATAGAGACGGCTGGAGTGGAGAGACTAGAAGGCCTAGAAGGTCAGGAAGTTTGCTGTGAGACTCTGCCTCCTACTAACCTTGGAAGCTATCCGTGTAAAGTCTCACATGACTGCTCAAACATGAGCTGAAGAAGAAGGGTAGACATGCCAAAGTAAACAGGGGTCACTAAGAGGCCTCAGACCTAATAAATGCTGAATGCGGAGAAATAGTCTTCCCCAGGGAAGTGCACAGCCAAACTGTCACTCCGGAAAACACACATACAAGTGTCAGTATACAGACAGAGCAGGTTGAATTTAGAAATATGTATGAATATACATGTATGCATGTAACAACAATTAATGAAAAGCGAGGTCCTGAAAAAGCAAGAAAGAGTTTGTGGGAATATTTGTTGAGGAGGTAGAGGAAAATAAAAAGAGCTAATCTGTAACTCTGAATTCAAAATTAGGAGTACAGCAAATCTCCTGGTGAATAAACAAAACAAAACAAAACAAAACAAAACAGAACAGAACAGAACAGAACAGAACAGAACAGAACAGAACAGAACAGAACAGAACAGAACAAAACAAAAGAAAATACTCCAAAGAAAAGGGAGGGCTGAATCGATAATAAAGGCTATGGACCCAAGTTCAGCTCCACAACAGCTATATAAAACTCCGGGAATAGTCATGTATGTCTGTAAGTGTAGTGACCATGGGATAGTATAGGGGGCAGTGTGATCACTGCTCACTGGCAACCCTGTCTGTTTAATCTATGATCACTGTTAGAGATCCTGTCTCCAAAGACAAGAAATCCAGAAAGACACATTAGCTTCTGGCCTGTACAGACACTTGTACAATACAATAAACAGCTAACAACAAACAAACAAACAAACAAACAAAAACAAGAAATAAGGAATCTGAGAACATCAATGATGATTTAAAAGAACATGGCAAGCAAAAATATGGCTAAATTAAATGGAATTTTTACTCTCTTCTTTAACTGTCTAAATGATATTTTACAGTTAAAGAATAAGCTGTGACACTCTCTGATGTGCTAAATACACACAAAGGAAATAGTTAACATAAGTAAAAATGAGAAACAATAAAGAGGGATGTGAGACTTCTATACTTGACCCAAATTTAAAAGTCATGGCAATAGACACTGAAATAGTCTATGACTATGATGCAATGCTTGGCACAGTTGCTAAAACTGATTATAAAAGCTGTATATTTTGAGCACTGTACACAAAGAAAAATGAAATTGTAAAGGTGTCTTAATAACTAGTAAGATGGTAGAAAAATTACCAGAGAAAATAAAAAGAAAGAACAAGCAGAAATTAAAACAGTAGATTTAACAACTGATGGATGGATGTTTACAGTAAATATGAATAGCACAAAACCCCTAAAAAATACATGAATGGAAATAAAAAATATGACACAACCATATTTATCTATAAAGAGCCTAAGTAGTCTGCAACAACTTAAACAGATTCAAAGTGTGATGATAGAAAAAGAAATGTGTAACTATCAAGTAAAGAAAAAAGTGTATATTACTACCAATACAATAAGATCCAAGAAAAAATTATCAGATACAATGAAGAATATTATGCAATGAGTGAAGTGTATCTGGAAAGTTAGCAATTCTAAGTGTGTATGATGAAATAACAGTTACAAAATATACAGATCCAAACCGATAGAAGTTAAAGGAGAAATAATGGTAAGCATTGAGCATTTTCACCAGTAAGACCATTAACAGACATTCAATAGAAATATTACCACAATACAATCAACCAATATAATTTATATGTGTCAAGAGATCACCTACATCAGCATGCTCTTTGCAAACATAAGACATACACCAAAAAATGTTCCACATGTTCAAAAATAAAATATTAATGGCATAATAAAAAACTAAAAAAATAGATTAATAAAAAATACGACCCAACCATATTTATCTATAGAGAGCTGATATAATTTGCGACAACTTAAGCAGATACAAAGTGTAAGCCATTGGCATTAGGTTGCTGCTGGAACAGGGAATGTCAGGGGGTTTGTTTGTTTGTTTGTTTGTTTGTTTTGGTTTTGCTTTGTTTTGTTTGGTTTTTGGTTTGGTTTGGTTTGGTTTTTTGGTTTTTCAAGACAGGTTTTCTCTGTGTAACCCTGGGTGTCCTGGAACTCACTCTGTAAACCAGGCTGGCATTGAAATCAGAAATCCTTCTGCCTCTGTCTCTCAAATACTGGGATTAAAGGTGTGTGCCACCACTGCCAGGTGCCAGTTTTCTTTAATGTGTGACCCCTGGTATACTGGTAGCACTTCAGGGCAAACCTCATACCCAGGAGTACTCAGTCAAAATTATTTAAAAAATACAAAATATAAGCATCAACCAAATTAGAATGAAAATCATACAAAGTGTTTTCTCTGACCATAAAAAGGAAACCAGAAACTCCAACCAGGACAATTAGCAGAAAATCAGTAAACACCAGGAATACAGAGACACATATGTCAAAGAGGAGATAACAAGAAATTCATAGCGTTAAGTGCATATAATTGAGAACAATAGAAAAAGCATAGGGGACTTTCGGGATAGCAGTTGAAATGTAAATGAAGAAAATATCTAATAAAAATGAAATGTAAAAAAGAGAAAATGTTCAAAGAAATAATTTGTGTTTTCTTACCAGAACTATAAAATATGAACAAATATAAACACAATGGAAAACTATTATAAAAGCAGAAATCAGTAAAACAACACATTGAAAACAACAGGGAAAAAAATAAATGAAGTAGCATGTTCTTTTACAATGTAAATAAAACTGGAACAAACTCTCATAAGGCCGAAAGAAGACAGAACACAAATGAAGAAGACCAAAGTGTGGATACTTCATTCCTCCCTATAGTAGGGAATAAAATACCCATGGAAGGAATTGCAGGGACAAAGTTTAGAGCTAAGACAAAAGGATGGACCATCCAGAGACTGCCCCACCCGGGGGGTCCATCCCACAATCAGCCACCAAGCGCAGACACTATTGCATGTGCCAGCAAGATTTTGCTGAAAGGACCCTGATATAGCTGTCTCCTGTGAGGCTTTGCCAGTGCCTGGCAAATACAGAAGTGGATGCTCACATTCTTCTATAGGATGGAACACAGGGCCCCCAATGGAGGAGCCAGAGAAAGTACCCAAGGAGCTGAAGGGGTGTGCAACCCTATAGGAGGAACAACAATATGAACTAACCAGTACCCCCAGAGCTCTTGTCTCTAGCTGTATATGTAGCAGAGGATGGCCTAGTCGGCCATCAATGGGAGGAGAGGCCCTTGGTCTTGTGAAGATTATATGCCCCAGTACAGGGGACTGCCAGGGCCAGGGAGCAGGAGTGGGTGGGTTGGGGATCAGGGCAGGGGAAAGGTATAGGGGACGAAATATCTAACAAAAAAGAAATACTCTAGTTATTACATTTTAACACAGAGATAGTTATTCTATTTTTACATTAAATAATGAAGAATGTTAGATGAAGGAAACTTACTAATTTCATGTGATACCAATTAAATGAATCCACTCAAGTTTTGTTTCGTTTTAACGAGGATATGATAGAATTGCCCTTTTTGGCAAGGGGGGGTGATTTAGATGTGATCACATGACTTTTCTTAGCCAATGAAATATAGGAATTGTTGATTACTACTTTCTGGTGAAAGATTATACCAACTGGTAGTGTTTAGACACAGTCTCTTGTGCCATGATAAAATATAACGATATCCAGGAATTCATGTTTGTACACTTGAATGAGGAAGATGTAGGCTAGAATCTCCCACTGACCATTACATATTGTAGTATTAGCCAGAAAAAAAGCCTTTGTCATCATTTTCAACCACTGAGGTTTGTGTCTATTATCACAGCGTAGCTGTACTAATTCTTCATATTTGATACACAAAACACTATAGTAGGACACCACACTGTAGCATTAAATGTAAATTCTATTCAGTGTTATCCATAGCGTTGTTTACTCTAGGGTGTACATACTAAAAAACAAATCAAATGAAAAAAACTGAGCTTTGTATATTTTAAGTTATAGTGAATAAATTACTTATGGTAAATCTACTTATTTTAAGTAAATAAGAAGCATAATTATTCTATGATACCAGGCTTTGTATAAGCAGAGCACACAAAGAGATAATACATCACATACATCCAAGAGATACATAAGTCTTGGAAAATATGACTGCTACCTTCAGCCTTTCCAAGAACTTCAAAGAAGAAACAGACTGCATGTGTTCACCATGTGTTTATTAATGCTTGATATTAATTATGTCAGCTGCTCAGCCACATTCACTAATGTTTATGATTTGATACTAAGTAAATACCTTTGATTGTGTTACCATGTTTATGCAATTATTATTTCTCTTTATTAATGATATGTTCCATGGAATTAGGTTAACATTAGAATATAAAATTTTATCTACTTTTTTTACCAAAACAGTTACATTGATTTATGTCAAAAGATCACAAGGTAAAATTTAGCAAGTCATTTTCATTGTATCTAGATAATTTAATGGAGTTGTTTCCATTGTACTCAGCCTAGACAGACACTGGGGAAAATGGTATGGATGACTGGGAAATCTGAGTTTATTACTGGTCATAGAAGCTCTAGCTATTATAGATGTATCCCAAGTGTTCGAAATGCTAAGTGTCATTCTCTTAACCTTGAGAACATCAGTATAACCATTATTCAAGTGCTCACATTTTGAATTTGAACACACACTTGATATAAAGTTGGAAATTCCTCACCCTCTGTCGCTCACCCCTTCTTGTCCAGATATCCATTTATATACTGCTTTTATATATACTTAACTACTAAAATATGGCAAAATTTGTTGATATAAAAATCATTATTTTCTTTCTGTCAAACTTTAATAGAGGAAATAGAGGAACAAATTCAGAAAATTCATGTTTCCCAACACTGATGGAAATGAACCCTGGAACTTCAGTACTCAAATGTAAAACTCATATCTAACTCTTAGACTGTGGTTATGAATATTGTTTTTATGCTTTAGGCTTTCCTTCTTTAATAATGAATGATAGATAATTACATTAGATGCAGATACTATGTGGCTATTTTGTGAAATGAACATTAATTGACTTATACAGAGCACATAAGATAATATTCATCTCATAGAAAATGGGTTAGTAAGTAACACACATATTCTCTCTCTCTCTCTCTCTCTCTGTCTGTCTCTCTCTCTCTCTGTCTCTCTCTGTATCTCTCTCTCTCTGAAACCTCTATGCTGCCCTTGGGCATTTCAGCAAATCTTAGGAAACTAGTGATGAATCAATTAAAATTCTTTTTGAGACATTTTGTAACCTTAACCACAACCACAACAACAACAACAACAAAATAAAAGCACTGTTCAGTTTGAAGGCAATTCTTTCTTCAAGAAAAGGAAATAAATGCTGTTTATTAAACCTACATAGATTTGGGAATAGGCTAATAACCAAATAAGGGTAGCAATTTCTCCAATGTGCTTTGAGATGATAGGAGTGTTGCAGTCCCAACCATGTCCACAGGGCACAATGACAGGAAAGCTAAATGACTACCAAAGAGAGACTCATGCCTCTGACTCAGAAAATGATTCAGAAAGCTGCCCTGCAAACACTGCAGAAGAAAACTGGATCAACACTTGGCACATCACTTCTCTGCAAATATTACCACCGTTCATTTATTCCTGGGCCCTCTTCTGACTTCTAGGACCTATCCAGGAATCCCCTCACACACACTGTCATTCAGTAAACATCTCATTAGAAGAGCATCATTTATTAAACAAGATCATTTTTTCTAATGACCTTTTAAAAGCTGCTCCTCTGATGGCCAGTGCTCACACATTAACCTAGTCCTCCCAGTGTGCAGTGCTCACTCCCTGTTACCCATCCAGCACCAGGCACAGAGGGCACTCTGCTCCCCACCAGGGATAATGCAGAAGTTTTCCCAGACCAGAGGGGTGGGACAGTGAATGAAAGCCAGGTTAGAACCCCAACATTAGATAAAAGTAGCAAGCAAATGCTATATCTAAAATAAGGATCAGAAGCAAAAAAATAGAACAATCTTGAATCAGTTATAAAAAGACACTGATATGCACAGGGGACTTATGACTTCAAAACAATCAGCATTTTATATAAGGATTTTGAATATATCAAAACATCATGTCAGGACTTAAAAATAATTTTTATTTATATTTATTTATTTATACATTTATTTTATTTTAGTTTTTCCTCTTTTTTTTTTAAACCTCGTTATAGGTCCCTTGTGTGTGTGTGTGTGTGTGTGTGTGTGTGTGTGTGTGTGTGCTTCTATTTTTTATGGGATTCCTAGTGTGTAAACAATAAAGTGTGTCTCTGCACTTATATCTGTTTCTTGCATCTTATCTTGATCTCTTTTCTGTTTGCTTTCTTTGTCCCATTCTGATGTATTAGTTTTTTCTTTTACCTTATTATATTTTACTATTATTCGTTAGAAGCCTGTTGTTTTCTAATTTTTTTTAATTTTACAATTTCAGGTTCCCTGTCCCTCCATCCCCCCCCCAACTCCATAAACTTTCCCTCCCAGGTCCCTCCCTCCCCTCCCACTTGTGATTGTTTTCTTCTCTCTCCCAAGCAGAACTGAGGCATCCTCACTTGGGCACTTCAGCTTGTTGAGCTTTTTGAGTTCTGTGTACTGTATCTTGGGTATTCTGTATGGTATTTTTTGTTTTTTGTTTTTTATTTTTTTGGCTAATATCCACTTATTAGTGAGTACATACCATGCATGTCCTTTTGGGTCTGAGTTACCTCACTCAGGATGATATTTTCTAATTCCATCCATTTGCCTGCAAAACTCAGGATATCCTCTTTCTTAATAGATGAGTAGTATTCCATTGTGTAAATGAACATTTTCTGTATCCATTCTTCTGTCATGGGACAGCTAAGTTGTTCCCAGCTTCTGGCTACCACAAATAAGGCCACTATGAACATAGTGGAACATGTGGCCCTGTGGCATGGTGGATCATCTTTTGGGTATATTCTCAAGAGTAGTATACCTGGGTCTTCAGGTAGATCTAGTTGCAATTTTCTGAGGAACCTCCAGATTGATTTACAGAGTTGTTGTACCAGTTTGCAATCCCACTAGCAATGGAGGAGTGTTCATCTTACTTCTCCAAGTCCTCTCCAACATATTCCTAGATTGCAATGCTGTGACCACAGTTTGGGGTTCTGATGCTCACAAGTAAACTTGCAGACAGACATACTGCAGGGATGAGAGCGCTAACCACGTGTCTACAGATCTTGTTTTCACGATCACGTGATGCAGTTGGACTATGGACTCTTTTGCTCAAAATTTTGAAAGTGTGAGTTTAAAATTATGCCAACTGAATTTAATTCAAGAGAAAGGCAAGAATGAAAGGCAATCCATGAATGTCAAAGTAAGTGAGAAACTTTTTTTATGTGCAGAAGCAATTAAATGTACTTTAAAAATAACAGACGAAGACTTATGAGAGACATCTGTCCCCCAAAGTGCATCTTATCAAATCTCCATGATAAGCTGAATGGGATAGCTCAGATGAGTTATTCTCTGAACATGTGAGCTGGGCGGAGCCCATGGAGACCTTTCTTTTCATCATGGCTCATTACAAGCAAGTGGATATGCTTAAAAGTATGTCAATTTAGAACTAATGAGAAAACTTGGTTTCAGTCTTCATTTCTACATAATTGTGTAGACAGTGCATACAACTGGATAAAGCCAGGACGTACATAAGTGCCCTCAGAACACAGTCTGCCCTTTGATCAGTGACAGTTGAAAGAGAATCGCATAAGCCTTTTACTTGGCTGCCCAAACCCCTGTCAGATTGATTGCATTAAAGATAATGAAACTTATTAAAAATTCTGCAAAATGAAAATGGTATTCTGAAGAAAATCCTGAACAAGAAAAATCAATGATAGAAAATCTATTCTTTAAACAAATAGACTAAAAGCCTGGGAGGCTTACCCTCAATTGTAAACAAACACATTGTTTGAGCCACCTACAGGATGATAGTTATGTCAGTGATAGATCTTGACTACTGAATTTTAACCTTGCTGTTACATCCTGCATTGGTCAATCATAATTCTATGAAACTTGGTGAACTGTGTCAAAAGGAAGCTATCTAATGGCTATTTGTAATAAAAATTACAAAAGAGAATTAGTTGTCCCAAATGTAGCCAATAAAGGGGTTCATTTTCTGGAGGTTTTTGGTCACTGAGCATCTCCCCAAAGCTCAGAAGGGCCCTGGGAGGTAATAATGATACAACCCTGGGAAAGCTATGCTGCCTGGATATCCTTTAGATGAGTGAGGGGAGCCAAAGAGACTGCTAGAACACAACCTATATCTTATGCCAGTGGAAGAACTAAGAAAAGTAGTAAACTAAACAACACCAAACTATTTATGTGCAACATTGAAATAAGCGAAGCAGAAGATAAAAATAGTAATTGCAACTACATATACTGCAACAGTATAGATATGTATGTAAAAAGACCGGAAACCACAGTAAACATCAGAAGTGATGAGAGGTAAAAGGAAGGCTATGATGTAAAACTCAACTCAAAAGCTGTTTTTGAGCAAGAATAGAGCCACCGGGGCTGTCATCTATTGCTAGTATACATGCTATCCCTCTCCCATTCCCCAGTGGCCCCAACTTCCACTCTTATCTTCCCAAAGCCACCAAGTCTCAAGGCCATCCAAGAGCAAAATTATAAGGTCAAGCCCTAATGATAGCTCTGCATCCAGTCCCAGCCTGCCTTTGCCAGTCTCCTCTGGCTTTGGGCACTGGACTGAGTCCTCTCTACCTCCCACTTTGGGTACCAGAATGAACCTCCCAGCTGCCCTCTGTCCAGCCTAGAACTCCAAAGTGGGCAACAGGCTAGGCAGGCAGGGATCCCCCCCACCCCCGCAGTCTCCACTGCCCACTTGAGCTAAGCGCTCCGCGCGGCCCCGCGTCTCACTGCAAAGCCCGCCCCACGCCGCCGCGGGAGAGACCAGCTCGCGGGTTTCCCGGTCAACCCCGGCCTCCCCCACTCTCTGCCAGACTTCCCCAGCCTCAGTGCTATCCCCCGCGGGGGCCGGCCACGCCGCCTCCCCGCGTCACAACCCACGACGACAGCGACCGGGAGAGCAGATCCCGACAGAACAGCTCATCCCGAGGAGCCGGCGCGGGGAGCCGTGGGCAGCCCCGGCTTCGGGTGGGCTGCGGCGCGGGGGGGAATCCACCTGCCACGCGCATCCCGCCGCAGCCGCCTCCGCCCCGCGGGCTAGAGGCGCCGCCCCGCCGCCCTGGGAGGCGCCGCCGCAGTCCGGGTCCCCCGCACACGCCGGGCGCGGGCGCACAGGTGGGAACCCTGCGAGTGGGCGCCGAGGCGCAGCCCTTCCCCGCCGCCGCGGCTCCAGACTTTGCCCGGCGCCTGCCCTTGCTAGGGCACCCCGATCCCTGAGCAGAGGCGGCCGCTCGTCCTGGCGCCTCCAGGGCTCCGAGGCTCACGGTGAGAAGGGACAGCGCTGCAACCAAGTCCCAGCTCCCGCTCCTAGCCACCCGACCCCCTAAACCCTTGAGCTCTTCCCCACCCCGAGCCATCAAGGGAGCAGTCAACGTGCACACACACCTTGCAATGGACCGGCGTCTGTGTCACCCACTCGCCAAACTCTTAGAAGGTGTCCATCGTCTGCAGGGAGGTGTGGGCCCGGAGTGGGAGCCGCTCTCTGATTATTTAGTAATGTTGGAAGTGCCGGGTCCGCTGCCAGAGTTGTGGGTCATGTGGGCACAGCGGAGGCTGGCTGCTGCCTGTACCAGGGTTTCCTGAGGATCCTGAAGCTATGATCTCATCCTCCTCATCCGCCTCCCCCGCCCCTATCCACGGACGCGCACGCACAGCACACACACACACACACACACACACACACACACACACACACACACACACGCGTGCACACCCCCGCGCGTGCACACACTTACATAGTGAGGCACTAGCTCTAGACCCAAATATTTCTCCTGGGAAATACAATGTTTATACTCAGAGAAAAAGAGAGAGAGAGAGAGAGAGAGAGAGAGAGAGAGAGAGAGAGAGAGAGAGAGAGAGAGAGAGAGAGAGAGGAGAATCCTTCCAGATGAAGATTTTTCTCCTTCAAAGCTTGATTTATTTGCTTTGTTTATTTCCTACAGTTTTCTACCCTCACGTGCAAGGTTTTGAAACAGTGTCCGTATTAAAATTAAATATAATGATCCTTTTATATTGACCCAGATTTTGATCCAAACCCAAGGATTCAAACAATGTAATTTCCATTTAATATAGAGGCAAGGACACAACAGGCTTGAATATGGAATAACAAGCATATCTTATATGTGTGCAGTGGTTGTCTATCCTAAGCTGCAAAGATTTCCCAAGCATTACCTCATTTATTTACAGAACATCCTTGCTGAGAAGGTGGCTGAGAAGGCAAATAGTATTGACACTTCAGAGACAGGAAGGCATAGGTAAGATAACATAACCTATATAAGCACACACAAGTCAATGTCTCACCATAAATATTAATTACACACCTACTCAGAGGTTCCTTATTCATCATAATCAATTCCTAGAAGATAGGTTACTGAAAATAATGAAAATATTGTTTTCTATTTTCTATCAACTGAAATTGGAAATTCATTTTACTGTATGTATGTTTGCATATAATTCTCTTTGTGTGTTTGCATATATCCCCAGTTTTATATTTATATTTAATTTGATTTCTTTTGTATGTGTGCTTCCATACTCATTTGCATTTTTAAATTACCTAGATAGCAATTTCAAGCAATTTTAGTCAATGCATTTGGAGTAGTCACCAATTTCAGAATTGTATTTCACTCGAACCCTTTTAATGCCTGGCATATATGGAGAGCTTATATTATGCTTGAGGTAAACGAAGAATTGCGGTGCATGGAAACTATTCTCTACCAGCTCACACTGCAATGTATATTCTGATTGACTGGAGATGACAAGCTTCATTATTTTGGGTATTATGATTCATCACAAAATAGCACAAAACACAGTTTCTCCTTTTACTTGATGATGTCTGTTTCCTGTTCAAATCCTGTCAGTCTTCTCTGTCCCATGTTTGTCAGCTAAGATCTGGCTCTAAATGGCCAAAGGAACAGGTTTCACCTTGATGTTCCTCAGTGTATGAACTAGGCTCACACAAAACACCAAGTTTTGTAATTGTAAAAGTTCTCAGGAAAAGCACATTTGGTTATTTTTATTCAGGTGTAGATACAAAAATTGAGCAGCAAATTGATCTTTTGATGATCCAAAGTGAAGAAAAACAGTGAGAGAGAGGGAGAGTGGCTTTGTGGTGGTAATAAAAGAGAGGTCAGTCTAAGATGGAAAAGAGGGATCTGAGTTACACAAAGAAAGAGTGTGTTAGTCTTCACCAGTAGGAGCACAGCAACTGGTTATCCAATATGAAATGGTCATCTCTGAAAACATTTGTATGAGTAACACTACAGAGACTGCACAGGTTGTATTTAGGGATATATAGGTATGTAAATATATGCATGTAACAACTATTAATGAAAAGAGGGTGCAAATTTAAAGAGAGCAAGAAGAAGTATAGGAAAGGGTATAATCATGTTCTAATCTCAAAAAAAGAAAAAAACAACCGAAGAACGAGTTTTGTGTGAAAATAAATATTTTCTAAAATTTGCTGTATGGGAAATAAATTCAGGACTTTGTAGAATTTCTTACTGTTCTCCAATCATAATTTTTGTTTGATTTATAATCTCATGGGAATTTGGTGGCAAGGCTACCCAGGAAGAGACCTCCCTGTGTGATTTTAAGTGCTAAAAAGTTTAGTGGAGGTAGAAAATATTCTAGAAGAAATGAATAGGCTCATCTACTAATGAAGTATGATAGGAAAAGATAACAATGGAAATCAAGGCAAAGCCACAGTTTAAGAAGAGAAATAGAGACCCCAAAGCACAGAGCACCTGGAAGTGGGTGATGACAATATGGGCTTGCAAATTTAAGATCTTCCCTGAGACTTGAAGTAAATTGAAGTAGACACCATCTCTGTGGCTTGACTTATAAGAAATATGATAATTCTCTTTTCTCTATATGTGCAATTTTTAATGTAAAATATTGTTAAGATTAATTTTATTTGTGAACATATGTATGTCTCTGTGTATGCATGGCACATGTATGTGGATGGCCAAGGAAGACACCAGTGTTGTGAGCTGCAAGGTATGAGTGCGGGGAACTGAACTTGGGTCCTCTGAAGAGCAGCAGGCTCTCTAACTTCTGAGGCATCTCTGTAGTCCCTATGAGACATTTTTAATGTGACTATGAACAATGTCTAGGAATAACATTCTTTCTGGTTACAGTAGTGACCAGGGGAAATAAACTCCTTTTCTATAATTTTTTTTTCAGTTTTTGGAAAACAGGTTACAGCTATTATGAGACTTGCTTGTTCACTCTATGTCCAGGCCAAGCTTGGTGGATATGCCTGCTTCTTCAGCTTGTTCACTCTATGTCCAGGCAAAGCTTGGTGGATATGCCTGCTTCTTCAGTATGTGCTGTTACATAGTTGGTGTGTTATAGGCCACATATGATGGCAATTTTATCTATGAACTGTTATTAACTCATAGGCATACAGAATTAATCATTTTGGAGTATTTCAGACCCAAATGACAAGACACTGAATTCAGAAGATTACTAAGACATGACTGCTTTATGAGTTAGGAACCCTCACAGTGCACGAATGCAGACTACTATACAGTCTGCTCTCCCAAGATACTGGTTACAACTCCAGGGGTAATAGTGTACTAATAGGCCATCACAAACCAAGGGAATAAATCAACTGAACTGTGGCTTAATAAATTTATAGGGCTTTTGTCAATGAGTGTGAGATCCAATGTTTTGAAGACACTGTGGTTCCTACCATCTTTCTGAAGATAGACATTGTCCTTCTGTGTTATAAAAACTGTTCAGCCTCTTCTGACAGATACTCTGATTTCTTTCTGACTGCCCAAATGTTCAGCAACCCTCAGCTGTTTTCTATCTGATTAAGAAACCTCCATTGTGGAATCAATCAGACTTAGGGCATCACATTCTGACCCACCAGTGAAGTGTGTGAATCATGTCTTAAGCAGTCAAAATTGTGGAACACATTTGAATGTTGTGTTAATAACAGCAAGGCTATCACCTCTGTTTCCTTATGTGACATTTCAAAATATATGTGTATGTAAATAAAGTTAATATACATTTGCCTGAGAAACTCTACAATGAGGCGTGGTCCAGTCAGCTGGTAGACAGCCAGTTCCAAGGCAGCCGAGTGTTCCCTTATTATTGTTGAGGTCACCTCCCAAGACCCCTAATCAATATGGGAAACTCAAGTGTACTGAGCCATATATGCTCTGTGCTTTCATTCCTGCACATGACAAACTTATAACCAACTTTCTCCTTTTCACTTAAAGAAATGTTTAGAGACTTCTCTTTGTCATATCTGAATTAGTAGTCTAACTTCTTGTAGTTTGGGGTCACTATAAAGTAAAATACTCATTATTTGAAGATGAAACAGAAATGCCTCCTGAACTAATTAGGAACCCACGTGGTCCACCAAGTGATTGACAAGTATGCAGTACTCTTAGGATTGACACTGCAGGGTGTCTCACAGTCAAGTAGGATAGAATGAGGTAGGTGCAGTAGTTGCTAGCTACTTTACATGGGGTACAATTTAAACTTTGTGAACTGTTGGTTTATGGAATTGTAGAGTAATGGCTGACTGCAGTTAACTGAAACCATACAAAATGAAATCTCAGGTAAGAGGACAGGGTTCTGGGTCTCTTTTTTTCACTAGGTGCTTAACTAGTGAAGGTTTCTATATACGAGCAACACCTCACTGTTCAGTTGTTGGTGTCTGGTTACCTGCTCAGTCAGGGTCTGTCCTTCATTGGTCTTCTCAGCTAATACCTTTAGAAAGCTTGCTATTTACCTCTCAGTATTCTCCTAGAACTGGGGTGTATGTGGCCAGGGGGAGACTAAAACTTAGATACAGGTGTGTATTCATGTATTTTTATTTCCTAGAGTTACAATGAAAAAAGTTGCCATTTTAAGTAGCTATAGTTCTACCTTAAAAGATCAATTTATTAAATACATATTATAGTGGCTCCCATCTCTGTGTGGCATTATGCCAGCATTCTCTTATTCTAGGGAGCACTTATTTTCTCAATGGACCATAAACAGAACACAAATGTTTTAGATGAAGCGTTAATGCACAATCACAATGAGGATATATAGAGGAAAACCCTGCTATTGGATACCATTCTTCAGAAGGTACTTGGAAAGTATCTATGCTAAAACCACGTTATCCTTATTTTTAATTGCTTCTGTGTTGAATTGCAAGTGTGCTGAAGGATATAAAATTTCTCAGCACATGTAACCAAAGATAATATTAGGTAAATCAAGAAAATCAACATCAAATAAATTTGATCAATGTAATGAACTCATCCAAATTGTTAAAGACAAAGAAAAGACTGTGCTCTCATTGCAAATAAATCAATTCAGTTATTACTTATGTATTTTAGGGAGATGTCAGATGTTTTGGTGATCATTTACAAATAAAACCTAATCAATTTAGAACCATCAAAGAAATAGCTACAAAATGAAAACTCAAAGCAATTTTATATATGAAATACTTTGTTTGTTTGTTTGTTTTTCCTATTGATGTGATTCACTCTTGAGAGGAAACAGCAGGGAATTTTAGACAGTATCTTAGATAGTCCAGACTGTTCTTGAACTTGCTATGTAGTCAAGGATGCAGCCTCAAGCCCCAAACCCTCCACTTTTTGAATATTGGGGTTACAGATGTGCATTACCCTGCGCAACCAGTGACTTTTAAAATATCATGTAGAGAACAGCCCAAATATCTGCAGACTGGCAGCAGCTATATCAACCAGAGCACTTTCTAATTTGATAGAAAATTCTTGCTGTAAATATCAGGCAATTTATTTTATTCTGAGAAGCCCTATATTTTATGGAAAGCTATAGAATGAAAGAAATCAAGCTAAAATTGTGATAACTTAATTATGTTCTTCAAAATTCAGTAATAAATATGCACATAGCATGTACATATTTTCATCTTCTTATGGAGGAGACTCTAGGGGATGTCTTGTGAGATAATTCAAAGTGTAATCCTATGAGGAGAAAATAAACTTTTGGCATTGAGCAGCATATGTGGGAATCATTGAATGATGTACAAAGACCTATTTTCAGGGTATGATCATGCTCATAAGTCATTGGTCAATAGGAACTGATATTTTTGGCTGTTTTTTTTTTGTTGTTGTTGTTTCATATTACTTTGAGCCTTCTTTTGTCATATTGATGTTTTGCTTGTATATTTTGTCTTCCATTTTGTGGCTTTTCTGTGGTTTGTCTGCATATATTGGGTTTTTTTGTTTGTGTGTGTGGGAGGATCTGGAAGGAATTGGGTGAGGGAAAAGCATATTCAGAATATATTGCATAAAATGTTTTTTTAATAAAAATAAGTGAAATTTAGATGGCACAGCCATGTATGTATAAAGGTGTCATTTAACTAAGTAATAGGTTAAATACTTTAAACTAGGAGCTATTTCTTCTTGTTATATGTTTTTCAATAGAAACAACATTGCAAGTTCTATGGCTTTTATTTCAGCCTCAAATATTTGGAGAAAAGACATCATTAAACATAGTTTATAGTTTACATTAAAGGAGACAGTGTATTTAAAGAATAACTAGCTTAAGACATATATTCAGTATATGAATAAGATAATCCATCCCAAATAATTACTTCTTTTCTTCTGCCATAATTCCAAGTGTATTCTCTAAACTAAATTACTCATCCTCCGGAAAAACTCATGAATGAACACTATCTAAAATCCTATGTTAATAATGGAGACATTTCATGCCTGTTAGACATAAGAACTGTATCATTTTTATCCATCACTTACACATTCTACAGAATCTATAGTTCCATCAATACCAAATGTCTGCTTTCATAATTAAGTAAAAATGTATAGTTTTGATATGATATTGCTTTGAGTGGGAGAGTAATTTTCTAATAATTATTAATCTATTGAAATTTTCATTTCAAAGTATGTATTCCTAGACAGCATTAAAGCTATGTGTAATAATTTAAAGTTTATATGTAATTTCTCATTTTATATTTATACATACTCAGACTTTAGCACATCATACTGTTTTTTGAGTAGCCCTTATGATTAAAATATATATATTAAAATGCCTTTTAATAAACTCTAATTCTATCTACTACTAGCTCATCCTGAGATCCTTTGTCTCAAAACCAAATATCCAGTTTAACCTGAGCTTAGATTTAAAGATTAAGGAAACTTCTCAGGCTGCTGTGGGCAACAGGGCAGGGCTGTGCCTCCATCCTTGCTGTCATGTTTTTGTTTTTTTCAATTACATTAAATGCACCTCTTTATTGTGTGTCTCTGAAATTTCTGTGCAAAACAAATAATTTAGAGCCCTCTGGGCCAAGCCAAGCTGCCCTGAGCAGGCTGCCATCCCAGGGGGATACCCATTCTCCTGCTGCCTGTCCCCCACCTCCACCAGACTCCTGAACCATACAGGGTTATGTCATCCTCTGGGAGGCTCCACCCTGAAGCTGACTCAGACAAAAGACACCCACAGCCAAAGAGTGGATAGAGCTTGGGGAAGAATAGGAGNCTCTGGGCCAAGCCAAGCTGCCCTGAGCAGGCTGCCATCCCAGGGGGATACCCATTCTCCTGCTGCCTGTCCCCCACCTCCACCAGACTCCTGAACCATACAGGGTTATGTCATCCTCTGGGAGGCTCCACCCTGAAGCTGACTCAGACAAAAGACACCCACAGCCAAAGAGTGGATAGAGCTTGGGGAAGAATAGGAGGAAGGATTGCAGCCAAGGAGAGGATGGGAACTTCACAGGGGGACAGAGTCAAGTAACCTAGACCCTTGGGGCTGTCAGAGTCAAACCACCAACGCGAAAGAACTAGCATGGGTCTCTCTGCTCAAATGTGGCAGGTGTGCAGCTTGACCTTCATGTGGGTCCTAAACAACTGGAATGGGGGTTATCCCAGGGGCTGTTGCTTCTATGTGGGATATGTTCTTTTATCTGGTCTGCCTTGTCTGGCCTCAGTGGGAGAGGAGGTGCTTAGCCTCGTGGAGTCTTTGGGTGCCAGGGTGGGGGAAATGCCCGGGGGGCCCCCACACCTGCTTGGAGAGAGGAGAATGGGGATTGTGGGAGAGGGTGACTGGGACGGGACATGAGAAGGATGTGGAGTGAATAAGTGAAATAAATAGAACTGAATTAAAAAATAAGTAATTGAATCCATTTAACTAATCTTTGTCAAGATTTTTTTTCAATTCTTTACCAGTTTGCCTATGATTTGAACATGAGGATTACTTTTTCATAGTTTTCCTTCTGGGGTCTTACTGTAATCTATAATAATATGTTTCACAACATATTATTTGGAAACATTTAAGTGTAGTGTATGAACGCTTGTCTATCTCATCCACTCATCCCTTTCCTTTAAAAAAAATTACTTGCATATTAAACCATTTACTCTTGCCCTACAGAAGAACCCTGTGAATTTGTCTATTTTCCATCTATTAAGATCCTGCTATTTATGCTCACCTGATGACGATGCTCATCTAATACTCAATTTACTATTATTTATTTGTATCCACTTATTTATCTATTTAACAGACTTGTAAAACCTACACACCAAATAGAAACGATGTGTATGCATGGAAAGAAGAGAAATTATCTTCATTGATCTGCAGCTCAAATTTCTCAATAATATTCCCAAGATACTAAAATGTACCACAATCAAAGAAGAAACATCCCAGGATCCCAGAAAGTACCGATGTGTGTTTGAGACCAAATATGGCAGGCTGAGAGTGCTTCAGTAGCAGAGTGCGTGCGTGATGTGTGCAAAGTCTGTGTTAGCACCCTCAGTATCATAAATAAAAACATGTAACAAATATCTTGGAAAACAGGTTCCTCTGAGCTTCATATGTGATTTCCTGAATAGTGTTTAATTGGGGATGTGGAGGAGGCTTATATATTATTATTCAATAATAAACTAAATTAAACATATAGACAACAATCAAGTGATTGCAAAGTTTTTCATATTGTAACTGATCATGATGTCATATCTATATGAGTGGAATGCTAGTTTCCAGGGTTTTTATGTTTTATTTGTGTTTGTGTATACATTTGTGTATGTGGTTTTTTTTTCTGTTTATTTGTGTATGCATGTAGATCAGAGAATGGTCTCAGTTGAGATTTTTTTCAGAAGCTGTCAGGCTCAATTCTAAAAATATTTTGTTTAACATCCATACATGAATGTAATGGGTTTTGATCAAATCTATCTCGGTATTCCCTCCCCTTCAATTCCTCCCATACTTCCTTGACCACATTTTCCTCCCAACATAATATGTCTCTCTTCTTCACTCTATGTAACCACTGAATACAGTTAGTGTTACCTGCATGTGAGGAGGAGTGCTGGATTATCTCCTGAAGCATTTTAATCCACCCCCAGGGCCATTTTGAAAGACAAGGTCTCACTGTGTAACCCTGGCTAGCCTCTTACTTACTATGTAGAGCAGATTTTTCTCAAATTCAGAAAGATCAGACTGCCTCTGTCTCTCTAGTGCTGAGATTAAAGGGATGTGCCAACATAGCCAGATTCAGCTTGATATTTGAAACACAGTAGTTTCTCTTTGGATTTGAACTTGATGAATTGGCCAGACAGTCTCTGAGATCTTCTTTCTCTGCTTCTGTTACATCAGGACTCTGAGTGTACACCAGCATACATGGCTTTATTAGGTGGGTTCTGGAAATCAAACTCAAGTTCTCATGTGTGTATGTGTGTGTGTGTACACTCATGTGTGTGAATAATTTTGACAATTGAACAATTTCCTCTCCCATATATTTTGAGTCCTTGAGTCCTTATACACCTGGATAGGAGCTCAGGAAATGTCACTCCTGTTTTCTACATAGTAAATCAAACACGTTTGATCAGTTCAGCTTGCTAATGTTTGAGTATACACTTAGTTACGCAGCCCATCTTTGGATCATAAACTTGGTTCACTCTTTTAGATTTTGCCACTGATCTGCTCTGTTAACTGAGCTTGGACATAGGATCTTTTCTATTATTGCTTCTCTTTTAAAATCATGATTACTGTAACCAAAGGACACTTTAAGTGTCTTGATAAAAGCTTCCTACATAAAAAGGAGCTAAACTCTGTCAATTCAGAAGACCTGGATTACAACATTTCAACAATGCACAGACATAAAAGAGATGTTATTAAATGATGTACGCTTGAGAATAAATTAAAAACACCACCAGCAATACATACAAATGACTAGGACCATTTTTCCTCTAGTGTAATGTCCAACTTGAAGCCTTACCTTAGTATTTTCTGTCTTTTTTTTTAAGCAATGTTTTATTTCAAATTAGAATGGATATGTCCCTGGTTTCTCATCACCTAGGCATGTGTTTTCCACAGTGCACAATATATTTTCTCTCATATCTGCTTAATGCTTCACATCTTTGCGTTTCTCTCTTGCCTAGACACTTTCCATGTGAAACAATTGAAATGTAACCCCCTCCCCCAGCACAAAATCAGCCTAGTCCTGTCCTCTCTCTATTAGCCTGGTGTGTCAGCTAGGTGCACCGGGTCCCTTTGTTCTCAAAGCTTTTACTCTGAATCTCACTGACATCACCTTGCTAGAGCTATCATTAGCTCACACCTATTCTAGAAACCATCCCCTGTATTGATTCTCCTTCTCCTGAAGCCACTCAGCTGTTTTTCATCCCTAATGTTTAACACCAAGTCATTGCCTTGAAAAACCATTATAGTTTTAAAACCCTGCGAGAATTCTCCCTTATCTGTAGAATGGATCATAGATTCTTGAGCCTCATTGTCAAGTATCTTTATAATTTGGCTGCCTCCAGCCATACTGTGAAGTTATACATCATTCTGACTCGAACATAAATCCTCTCCCATTGTCTCTTGTCTCCATACAGGCATGTTGTTTTCCTTCCTTGTGTTTTTGCCATTTTTTTTAGCATTGTATAGACTATTCCCTATGCTGTTCTTGTGAAGACAAACTTAGAAGAAACTAAACCGCGAAGTAATTGAAGCTTTAGAGTTAGTTTAGCTCAAGGTCTTTCTGCTTACACCATTTTAGCACTATAGAAAAGAAAACTCAGAAAATTTCAGTAATTTTCTAATGTCTATCGGACACCATTTGGAGCAACATTGCTGAAAATAAGTTATTTTGGAGTTTGTGGTTCATTACCCAGCTACCAAGTTATTTAATTTTATATTAAATTAAAGATTCCCTAGGTTTAATAAATATGACTCATTTGCTATTTCAAGAAAATTCTAGTGAAGCCAGATTTCCTACATATTCACTAAACTTGATGCTAATAAGTGCTGCACTCACTTTTTATTGAAAGATTTTTCTGGTCCCAAGTAAGAGTTCATTTTCATAACTCAGTAGGATCATGGTTACAGACTAGCCAAATGCAGCAGTAGCACCTTGAGTGGCATTTTACAACTGCTCAAACTTTATTAGTATGTAGATATGTGATTAAAATTAAATAATTATAAAAATAGGTCTATTTTAACCAGTAAGAATAGAACCTTCTACACTGTCTAGAGAAGAAAAAAGGATTATTCTCCTATAATGAGGAAAACAAAGTTTGGCAAATCCAAGCATTCTTCATTGACATTGCAATCACATAAGCCTGGTGATATTTTTCTCATGCAATATTTTAGTAGACACATTGCATTATTATAGAAATGAATTGCCAGCAAGTGTCATGATTTTGTCGGACTTGAGTGTAGAAGAGGTATGACTTTTAAGCAACTAGTATACTGTGTTTGGAATTTTAAGCACACAATGTTTGTATATATTTGATATTAACTTTTTAGAATTTATGGACATAATGCCTCCAGTTGACAATGTATAATAAAGCAGTATGTAAAATGTCAGAAAATAATCAACACTAGGGAGATAAAGATACTTGAAAAATGCTCATCTCAGTGAGTGTCAGCATGACAGGTCAGATGCCACTTGCTCTGCACTGAGATGGCATCATTGCACTGCATATGAGTTTGCGCGACAAATGGCAGAGGCAAGGGAATCAGGCACATTAGTATTTCTCATGTCTATTGACTGTGCAAATTTTGAATCAATAAAACTTATTGAAAATGGCTAAGATTGCTCATGCTGTCAAACAGAGACCTAATGGAAATCTATTTCTAGGAAAATAAGGGAATTTGCATAGCTATGATGTTAATCTTAATTATCTACTTGATTGAATGCAGAAGCAACAAAGAGACACACCTCTGGGTGTGGCTATCAGAGTATTTCTGAGTGAGTAACAACAGGGGTGGGCAGGAACTTTCCAGTGGTGACCTAGATAGAAAGTCCTCTGAGGGAAAAGCAGTGGTTATTCTTTGCTGTGATGGTTGATCAAGGTTGTTGACTTGACATATCTGGGAATCGGGAGCATCAACTGAAGTCTTGCTTCCATTGATGTGGACTATGAGCATGTCTTTGAGCAGTTTTTTAAATAGCTAATTGATATAGGAGGGCTTGGCTCCCTATGGGTGGTGCCATCACTGGGCAGGTTGAGTTGGCCTATAATAAAGCTATCTGAATGTGAGAATGAGAGTAAGCCAATAAGCAGCATTCCTCCATGGTTTCTGCTTTAAGTTTTTGCCATGTTGGAGTTTCTGCCCTATGTGGTTTCTGGCCCTAACTGTCTTTAGTTATGGATTATAACCTGAAAGTTTAAGTTAAATAAACTATTTCCTTTCCAACTTACTTTTTGTCAAAGTGCTTTATCATAGCAACAGAAAATAGCTAAATAAAACATTGCCCTCACTTCTTGCTGGTAAGTGTGCCTATCCTGTTGTTGTTGTTGCTGCTGCTGCTGTTGCTGTTGTTCTGACATCAGAACCCAGCTTCTCAGGCTTTTCAATGTGGAGTGAAGATCAAGGATTCTTCAGGGAGCCAAAAAACATTCAGTGTCATATTAGGACTGAAGCGTGATCCAGCCTCCTGGACTGAACACCCCAAGCAGCTACTTGGTTCTCAGCTTCTCCAAAATGCTGATGGACATTTTGAACTATCGTGCAATTTAATAAGTCTCTTTCATACTGTAAATTCATTCTATAGATTCTGTTTAGATAACCCTAATATAGTACCCATGTTCATGACACACGCTATAAAAAAAAAAAATGATGGTTCTCAGGCAGCTAGTGGCCACAAGCAATAAGTTCAACTCAAGTCTATACTTTCTACAGATAACCTAATCATTCATTATGTTTAGTGAGTTGCAACACTGACTATCCTGCTAGTGATAAATGTGCTATAAGGAAACTCAACTCCATTTGGGTGCCCTGTTGAGAACACTGTTTAGTCTGAGCCTGGAATTATTAAACTCAGAACTAATTACACAAACCCCAAACTTTTAAAAGGATATTTACAACAGATTTGTTCATAATGGCTCAAAACTAGTTATAATCCCTTCATGCACACACACACACACACACACACACACACACACACACACACATACATATGTACATATGGATATACATGGATGCCATTCCTTTGTATATGGGTACAACATTCTCCTCTTTCATTTACCAATAAGTTACAACCTCAATTGGATCCTCAATAGATTTAGGAAAAGATATCAATTATATATTCATATACACATATACACACATATACACATGTATACATATATATATACATACACATATATACACATTTATACACATATATACACACATATGTGTGTGTATGAATGCATAATTAATGTAAGTTCTTGGATCATCAGAATTGAGGTTGTAATTTATTGGTGAATGGAAGAAGAGAAAGTATTACCCATATACAATGGAATAGCATCCATTTCATGAAACAGAGAGTCATTCTGAGTATGGATGAGCTTAGAGGAGGACTTAGTAGTATAATCCAAATGCAGAAAACAAATACCACATGATTTCACATGTGAAATATAAGTAATTGGGACTATAGAAGCAAAGTATAGAATAGCATTTACCAGAGGCTTGAAGAAGGGGGGTACATAGAAAGGGAAAACTCAGTTAAAGGTCCAGTTTTAGGAGAACAGAAAGAATAAGGATAAGGATCCCCTACAGAAAATAGTGAGTATAATTAAATATAATGCAATGTGAATTTCATATGTTTTGTAGGCAAGGTTACATTGAATGGCAGTGGCTAACCTAGAACTAACTGTATATATCAGGCTTGTTGACTGAGTTTTTGGAGGTTTAGTGTGGTCAGATGGGAGACTGAGTATTCATGGAAACTGCATTTTGAGGGAACCACAGTTTTATGAGTATTATTTCTATGATATGTTCCCACACCTTATGTCTCAAGAAAGGAGAGAAGGAAAGATATCACTGCACAATACACCAACCTACAAATGCTTATAACAAAGTCTCCTCTCCAGCAGAGCATCTCCTTAGCTGGGAGAAATATCCCTCCAGCTCCACATCAGCTTCTGCTAAGCATTCTGACTTTGGGAAAGCAAGTCATGGTGATAGAGACACATACTGTGTTGGACACAACTCAGATATATATGCCTAAGAATGATAATTTTGTAGAATGTGCAATTTCCATGAAAGATCTCAACTAATCAGCCATGATGGTGAAGATTAGATCATTTGAATTTGCTTGCGTCTACCAAAGAAAGAGAATAAGTACTAATAACTTGCTATAGAAAGTGAGCAGTAGGTACTAATGGTTTCCTCTGTGAGGTCTAGTGAGTGTTTAAAGAAGAAATGAGCTGAATAAGGGCAAATAGACATGCCAAAGTGACCAAGAAAAAATTATGAGACCTCAATCCTACACAAAGAACTACAAATAACTAAGGAATACTGAGAAGAGAATCAATAGTCTTCTCCAGAGAAGAGCACACCAATTGACTATCCAATACCAAATCTCTGAAAGCACATATATAAGTAACATTATACAGGCGAGAGGGTTATATTTAAGTATCATTATGTATATACATATACGCATGTAACAACAATTAATGAAAAAAAGAAGCCATGAATTTGGAAGAAAGTAAGGATAGGAGAAAGTTTTGGAGGGAGGAAAGAAGAATGAAATTATATAANAGGAGGAGGAGGAGGAGGAGGAGGAGAAAAGGTGTCAGTTACTGATAGTCTGGCCCAGGAAAAAGAAGCAGAGGAAATACTTGATAAGTCATTATCTAAGGCCAAAATAGTCAACTAATATCAAAACCCATTGAAGATTCATTACTATTCAAATCTATAGTTTAATGCTCTAGAAATTTTATTCATATTTACTTCAAACTGAAAAATCAATAAGCAAATGAACAAACTGTGTACATGCATGTAAATAAATAATTATTCATTAATAGAAGGAAATAAGCTATGAAGCTAAGAGGACCTGAGTAACTCATTTGTTTGTTAGTTTTCTGTTTAACTATACTTTGCATTGTTTAAGAATTTTTACACATGCACATGATGGTTTTGATCAAAGTCATCCACAACCAACCTCTCCTCTCTCCCTCTTTGATTCTCCACATTTTCCTCTTGATTCCATGTGCTTTGATGTATATTAAATATTTATAAACATATTTTATATTTAACATATAAAATATTATATATATATATATATATATATATATATATATATATATATATATATATACTCTTTTCTTTCATAAGTTCATCAGTCATATTAGCTTTATGGCCTCACTTTAGTGACTCTATTTAAATTTATTCACCTTTTAATAGCCCTTCCAGACAAGAACATTGTGGGGTGCTAGAGGTTAAGATATTCACATGTGGTTTAAGGCATGATAATGATCTGCAAAGGCAGTATAATTTTGTAACTCGATAGCCTGTATGTGTTAACTGAGAGAGCAAGAAAGAGAGGGGGGGTTAAAATACAAATAAGGACCTGGAGTTGAGATTCTCTGATTTAGTTCTTAGACTGAATAGGGCTAGTACAGGGCAGTTCTCTTTGAGTTAGGTGTGATGAGCAAACTGATCGTTAGGTCTATTTAGAATCAGGTGATGTATTGGGTGTGGCCTAGTACAATGAAACATCTCTCAGTCATGTCCTGGGAGACTTACTTCCTATTCTGATTTTTTCCTATGCTCCCTTTCCTCTGCTAATTGCATGCTAGAAGGTAAGCACCTTTTGTCCACAACCAATCTCACCATCAGGGTGCTCCACCCAAGGGGGTTGAATTCTCTAAAATGCTAAGTCTTTCTTCCCTTAACTTGTGTGTGGCTTCTGTCATCTAGAGTAATTGATAGAATAAATGACTCTGGATTATCCAGAAAGGCTTGATTTAATTATAGTGTTCCTTGAAGGGGAAGGAAAGCAAAGCTTTTAATGAGTGAAGAGGGTGGGGATAATTGTGACAAAAGTTGTCATAGTCTCTAAAAATAGAAATTCAAGGACACATCCAAACCTTAAATGTGTAGAAGGAGCCTCACCCTGTTGATCCACCAGGAAGTTCTGGACACAGGATTAGAACAATAACAAATTTTTGTTGGTTAATATAGAGTGGTTTGTATAGAAAGAATACAAAAAAAATTGCAGACACCATTTCTAGAAGTACTTACTGGTAGCTACTTATACATGGATTATATAAGAGACTGAAATAACAATTTTCTCTACAGAAATACTGTCTACTGTTATCTAAGTTATGTTATCCTATTATATTTGTTTATTAACTAGAAATGAACTTAGTTGGATAGAAGATTAGGTTTTTATTAACATGTCTGTAGCAGAGACTCTGAGCAGAGCCAAAGATTATAAACAGAGCATTTAAAATTAATCAGGAAGGCTGTACAATATTGGATTAATAGATTAACATGTCTCATATTTTTCTCATTATTTTTTTTTCAGATTGAAATGTCTAGTATTAAATGCAGTTTTAATATGTCACTGCTTGGATGTACTGGAATTCAAGCTCCCTTCTAAGTATTGAATCCTGAATCAGATTTTACACTGAGAAAATGTCCTAGTTGATCAAGTATAGAATTAAGAGTTGATCCAAGTGCATACAGATTATGAAATGCTCATGAAAACATTGTGGTTCCTGATGACTGTGAAAAATATATAAAAGTTAAATTTTTCCTCAAATTATTATTAATTCTAAGATCTTATGCTTTTCTCCTGATAATCCTAAATGAGTGGCAGGGCTTGGATTGCAACCTTTGCCTGTTTCTAGTGCTTAAATGTAATTTCCCTCCTGATAAAACAGGTGATTAACAAATAGGAACCTACATGTTTGTAAGAGTTTCTTAGTTTCCTTCTAAATAATTCTTTCAGAACCTGCATTTGAAGGCTGAAACCTGATGGTCTCAGATCACATTCAGATACAACACTCTTCCTAACTTCAGTGTTCAAATTTGTTCTTAATCTGCATAATACAAGGAATATAACAGACTATAAAGGAGTGTTGTTAGATAAAGAAATGGCTGATATTCTAACTTTGATCTCCTCCTACGTAATGCATGTTTCCTGGTAAATTGATTATTTTTACTCTTTTTTAAAAATCATGTTTGGTATAATTTTCTCTTAAAAAATCTTTTTTCTAATGTATGTATAGCTTCTTTATTAGCTGGGATATTACCAGAATAACTGTAGAAAGTTGGCGAAATGCAGCATCATGGGGTCTGGAAAATAACAACGCAGCTTGATGGCATTGCTACTCTATTTAAAGGCTCAATACATGTTTAGTGTATAAATGAACAATGAAGAAAAAACTAGATTAATGATGAGTCACAGAATCCAAGTTCTGTTCCCCAAGTTTAGTAGAAGAAAAGTGGCTATTAGCAGAACATAATATGATTCTTTGAAAATCTTCACACATCTGCTCTGTTGCTTCTGCCACCCGTGGGCTCTCCTGCACAGACTGGTCTCTCAACAGACTCATTTTTAACTTTTAGTTTCTCAGATTTTTGGTAAAGTTGTACATCTTAAAAAGGTCCATAAGATATTTGTTTATATTTCCTTTTTCTGTGTTAATATTGCTTAGCATAAGAATGAAGAGAGTGGAGTTTCCTCAGGTGGAGGCCAACATGAGGAAGTGCTGTGTCCTTAGGTGACAGCTGAGGGAAGGAACAGGAAGCTGATTAGCTGGCCTAGCATTGTAACTGTCAGAGTTTACCAAGAAAATGCTGCATAATCTACCTAACTTCTTTTAAAAATCAAAATAAAATCAATTATTTTGTATTTTGCTTATAGAAGCTACTAGAAATGTGTTCATATCTTTCTGCAGCTTAAAGAGACACTAAATTAGTTCAAAAGTCTAATTTTTATGTTTTACTCCTAATAGAGTCAGTTTGCTTTTCAAGAACATAATGATGAGGGACTAGGAAAAATTCACTAATCACATTTTTGAAATATATTAAATAATACCACTATGTTTTAAAAGTAAAACAAATTTAAAATTATTAGTCTTCAGATTAACAGGATTTTTAACTAGTGGGATTTTTATTTAATACAGAGAAAAATATCTGGAGATGGTGGTAAAAAGTAACCTATACTTTTTCTGATATAATTGCTGATATATAAAAATTACTATAATATGTGAAAAATATATAAAAGTTAAATTTTTCCTCAAATTATTATTAATTCTAAGATCTTATGCTATTGTTCTGAGCAAATATAACCAATCTACTTAATGATACAATTGACGTCAGGGTCAATGCATAATGTATAGTATAACTACATAGTTTTCAAATGGCTACATTAATATTAGATAGTCTGTGAGCATGGTAACATCGAACCGATGGCTTGTGCTGATTTAGAATCTTGATGGCATCAGGTGTATGGGTTTGCAGTGGGCTTTTTCTATTGAATGGGGTCATTTACATCCAGTACAGATCCAGTCTGCCTTCAGATGAATCTTGAGTACAAATTGTTTTGTTTCTTAAATTGGTACTCACAAGAGAAGGCTACAGCCACAGAACCGAATCATTTTCTCCTTCTCTGAAGCATGAAACATTTCAAACTAATGACAGTAGTGATTGTACTTTCCATCATGTGTAGAGATATAACAATCATATATTTATAATCCCATTAAACAATCCTGACTCTCAGTACAATTGGGAAATCCCCTCAGAAAATTGTCTACTTCCCACTTTGTGCCATTATTTCAACTTGTATCTGAAAGTTTTGATTATCTCTTATCTGAATTCTAAGTTACTCCAAAGCATTCCATCTTCATCATTGGTTTTTAACATTTATTCATCCATTTATTCATCCTTTTATTCATCCATTTATTCATCCATTTATTTATTTATTTATTTATTTATTTATTTATTTATTTATTTATTTATTTATTTATTTATTGGTTTTTCGAGACAGGGTTTCTCTGTATAGCCCTGGGTGTCCTGAAACTCACTTTGTAGACCAGGCTGGCCTCGAACTCAGAAATCCACCTGTCTCTGCCTCCCAAGTGCTGGGATTAAAGGTGTGTGCCACCATCGCCCAGCGGTTTTTAATTTTATATCTCCTTTTGTTGTCGAATTGCTTTGGCTAGGACTTCAAGTACTATGTTGAATAGGTAGGGAGAAAGGGCGCAGCCTTGCCTAGTCCCTGATTTTAGTGGGATTGCTGCGAGTTTCTCTCCATTTAGTTTGATGTTGGCTACTGGTTTGCTGTATATTGCTTTTATAATGTTTTGGTATGGGCCTTGAATTCCTGATCTTTCCATGACTTTTTTTTCCAATTTTTTTATTAGATATTTTCTTAATTTACATTTCAAATGCTATTCCAAAAGTCCCCTCCCCCATCCCCCCCTCCCTGCTCCCCTGTCCACCCACTCCCACTTCTTGGCCCTGGCATTCCCCTGTATTGGGGCATATAAAGATTGCAGTACCAAGGGACCTCTCTTCCCAATGATGACCGACTAGACCATCCTCTGTTACATATGAAGCTAGAGACGAGTTCTGGGGGTTCTGGTTAGTTCATATTGTTGATCCTCTTCTAGGGTTGCAGACCCCTTCAGCTCCTGGGGTTCTATCTCTAGCTTCTCCATTGTGTGCCCTGTGTTCTCTCTTATAGATGATTATGAGCATCCTCGAGACAGCTATATCAGGGTCCCTTAAGTAGGCATTAGCTGTCCTATGCCATAGTGTCTGATGAGGGGGTGTTGGATTTTGTCAAATGCTTTCTCAGCATTTAATGAGATGATCATGTGATTTTTGTCTTTGAGTTTGTTTATAATAGTGGATTACGTTGATGGATTTCTGTATATTGAAACATCCCTGCATCCCTGGGATGAAGTCTACTTGATCATGATGGATGATCATTTTGATGTGTTCTTGGATTTGGTTTGCGAGAATTTTATTGAGTATTTTTGCATTGATATTCGTAAGGCAAGTTGGTCTGAAGTTCTCTTTCTTTGTTGGGTCTTTGTGTGCTTTAGGTGTCAGAGTAATTGTGGCTTCATAGAACTAATTGGGTAGTGGACCTTCAGATTCTATTTTGTGAAATAGTTTGAGTAGTAACCGGAATCAGGTCCTCTTTGAAGGTCTGATAGAACTCTGCACTAAACCATCTGGTCCTGGTCTTTTTTTTTTTTTTTTTTTTTTTTTGGTTGGGAGACTATTAATGATTGCTTCTATTTCTTTAGGGGGAATGGGACTGTTAAGATCGTTAATCTGATCCTGATTTAACTTTGGTACCCGGTCCTACTCATAAGTATTCAGAGAAAGTAGGAAAATAAAATTGTTTTGATACCTTTTTATTGATACACAACTGTAAAGCATAAATATCTTAGTGCTAGTTATTGTCATTTCAGGGAAAATTATGTTTGAAGTAAGTAGAGGGAGGTAACACAGATCAGTGGACAGGAGCAGATTCATGCATCCTTACCATTCAAATATTTGTGGAAAATAAATGATTAACTCCAGTAACTCAATATGCAAAAATAGCATTAAATATGACTAAAACTATTATGGCTTAAATGAAGAAGCCCTACCCAAGCAAGGTCCTGTTAAGTTAGAGATCTCTCTGTGTAATGTCTGCAAGCCTGCACTGGCTTCTGGTTAGATGGACTTCATTAGTTTTTAAAAGTTTATAAATTTTTAATCATACAAATGCCTCATGAATAAATATTCCTGATGTGAATCCAAATACAATAATAAATCTAAGGCTCTTTTGACTATCTTTCCTTACCACAACCCACGTAGCTTTAGAGAAATTACTTTTGCTAGTTCAGATATATTTCCTCATGCTTTTTTTAAAATATAGATTTGCCTATAAATATGTTACAACCACTAGCTGGTATAAAATTAGACTTCCATGGAAAAAATATATTTTTATTGATATTCTGTTCACTCAAGTATTTACGTCAAGATTTTTCCAAACTAGTGATGAACACAACTGCTCATTTCTGTTTATTTGCTGAAGTAATTGCTGCAAATACTGGGAAATAAATATTCTTATGTCAAGTTCTTTGTGCAAATACAGGAGGTGTGATGCAGACTTACAACTGATGGGCAATTTCATGTTATCAGATGCGCTCACTAGCCTGAATAGTGCGACATCATTTCTATTTCCCCATTTTACGGACACAGAGAAGCCTAATGTGCATTTCTTGTGTGTGTATTCATATGTGTGAGTGTGTGTGTGTGTGTGTGTGTATATGTGTGTGGTGTGTATGCAAGTGAGTGTGTCTAACCATGTGCTGCATTGAGACCAGAAAAGGGCAGATGTTCTTTTCTATCACTCTCCTTATGAGAGAGAGACAGAGACAGAGAGAGACAGAGACAAAGAGTAACTTAACTTGGAACTAGACTCTCTTGTTTTATCCCCTGTAGCATATACACATTTGCTAAGATGTTAGGATCAAAATCTACTCACTGAGCCATCCCTTCAGCCCTAAGATTATTATTTTTAATAAGAAGTATGAAATTATGTCTGCAGAGACTGGTAAGTAGTTAAGACCACTGGATGATCTTCCAGAGGACCTGGATTTGATTTCCACCTCTAACATGGCAGCTCATAACTATGTGTAACTCCACCACAGGGGGGTTTTAACACCTTCTTCTGGCCTCTTCAGGCATCACATACTTAGAGCACCATGGTAAGCAGGCAGAACTCCCATACAAACTCTAAGAAATGTTCAAAGCAGCAGCAAGGTGAGGAAGTGAGCAGCTGTGGGTCAGGCAGAGACTGCAAGACCTTTAGCCCTGAGGAGTTCTCATTCTCAGTCATGATGCCACCCTGTTTCTGTGATAGTTGCTACCTACAGAGCAAAGTGAAACAAGTCTGTGTTCTCCTTAGGAGTGTGTGTGTGTGTGTGTGTGTGTGTGTGTGTGTGTGTGTGTGTGTGATAACAAGGCACCTCACTGTTGCAAAGTTTATGTATAAGGAACAGTTGAAGCACCTGCTAGTTTGATGGGTTATAGTAGACTATTTTTTTAAAGATTTATTTATTTAGTGTAAATACATTGTAGCTGTCTTCAGACACTCCAGAAGGGGGCACCAGATCTCATTACGGATAGTTGTGAGCCACCATGTGGTTGCTGGGAATTGAACTCAGGGCCTTTGGAAGAGTAGTCAGTGCTCTTAACTGCTGAGCCATCTCTCCAGCCCCAAATAGACTATTTTAATACTTAATTTCTTAGATGTTTGCTGAAGTACAACATCTTTTCACAATACATGTGACATTCATTCTCTCTTCCACTGATTGTTCACGTCATTACTGTGGCTTCCCCTCCTCTGGCTGCATTGCCTATATGTTTCCATCCCCTCCTGAGAGGAGGGTCTCTCAGCTGGGCTGTGTCTAGGATTTTCTCTCCACTGGATTTAGCTGGATTGGAAGAATAGAAACGAACTGCAGGAGGACATTCAGAGAGAGAAGCTTATAGTGGGTCCCTCCTCTCTGGACGCCTCTCCATCTCCTCTCTGGGTCTCTGTAGTTGTCCACTCTTGTTGTTCCTGTGCTCACTGCATTCAAGATGCTCAATTTCCTGTGTTAGTTAAGTGATTTTGAGACTCTCATCTGCTCCCCACAGGAATACTGCTGGACACAGCTTCTAATTAGAGTGCTAATAACACACCAATTTAAGAGCAGCTAAGAAAATGTCATGCCTGATTCGGATCCAAATCTCCCCTCTTGGAAAAGTCGGTTATGCATTATCTGCTTTGCTTTGCTTCCCCTCCACATTGAGTAGATTTCAATACTAGTCAGAGCTATATTGCACACCTTCATGTCTTAAAACAGATAATTGGCACTGAAAATACAATCTGAAATTCAAGCTGATGTGTAGATCAATTTTGCCAATTATGTGGAATAAATGTCTGCTCACAATCTTGTAGAAGTGCTTTTTAATATGGAGAATTTCAAACACATACAAAGGCCAACAGTGTCACATAATCAGTGCATATCTGCATATTACTCAGTCTCAGTCAGCACCAGGCTCAGAAAACTTAAAAGATCTTCAAGAATATATAGCTATGAACCATTGTTACAGATAAAAAAAAAATCCCCTAATACCTCATATATGCCACTCAAATGTTTGCAGGGTTTTTTTGTTTTTGTTTTTTGTTTTGTTTTTTTAAAGATGTGAAATCTATTCGTTGAGGAATTTCCTATAGTTTGAAATTTTCTATTTACATGTTGACTCCTTTTGTAATGCATCTCTCCAAATTATGTGTCTTATAAATTACATGTTGTAGAAGGCAAGAAATTTATCACAGCTTGTTTCTTAGTTTTATTGAGTATTTCATCGGTGATCATTGTGTATTTTCTCTTTGAAAACACCTAATTACTAGTTTCTTCTCTTTAAATATTGCCACCTCAGTTTCCCAAACACAGATTCATCAGGTTTTGGAAAATGCAATCAGTCTTTCCTCTGAACTTATCATCTGGAGAATTCCCATAAAAACCTAAAGCAAACCATCTTATCATGGATTGTTTGGCTATTCAGGGGTGCAGTTCACATTGGAGAGACATGCTCCATTTCCCAACTACTTTTTCTCTTTTTCAAGTGTTGTTACTTTAATATATACTGCAGCCATGATCACGTAGCTCATTTTAATACTATATGAATTCATGTGGTCTGAATATTGATGTATTTATTTCAGTTCTCCTTATTGACAGTCAGTTTGCTCCAACTCTAGATCATGGGGGCCTTCTACTTTGGTATGTTTTGCTGACAAAACTTCAACAACTTTCCACAGCTTCCTGACTATCTGATATTCACAATGTTCTTGTTCCACTCTGACTCTAGATCTGACATTAACACTTTCCCTAGAATCCTTACTAACTGCTCGACTTCAATTTGGAAAAATATTGCCTTCATGGTCAGAATTCATATTAGTGGGGTATATATCCATTGGTTTGCTCATTGTTTCTAGGCTTGTATTTGACAGAATTTGGGAGGGAAAATAAACTGTTTTATTGTTTTTACCTCCTAGTACATTTGAATTACTTTGCTCCTGTATAGAATCCCAGTCTCAATGCTTCTGGGAGCAAGCATTGGAGCAACATGTATTTTTGCTTGTTTGTTGTTGTGCTAACACTAATTTTAGAATTCTAGGAAGACCACTGTCTGTGTCATTCTGTCTGGAACAATTTTAAAGAATCAAGAATTTATTTTGACTTCTACTTTCAAGGCATTGGTCAGTGAGGGTGGGGAGGGATTGGCATATCTGAGTGACTCTCACAGGGGTGTAGGCGGAGGGAGGGATGGAGACAGAGAATGAGAGATGGAGAGTGGGAGGAAACTGGAGGGGTATCAAGGGAAAGGGAGATGGATGGAGAGAGGAAGAAGAGGAGATGGTGGAGAAGAGAAGGGAATGAGAAAGACACAGAAAGAATTCTCCTCTCCTTTAGCCTGTTTTAGTCCCCAGTCCACGTTCCCACATTCAGACATTCAGGATCAGTCTTTTCCCTTAGTTAATTCTCTTGCAATATCTTCACAGACACACCATCAATATGCTATACTATATCCAATGCTTTTCAATCTAATGGAGTTGGCTATCAAGGGTGGTCATCACACTCATCAACAATGTGCTCACATGAAGTGTTAATTCTTTATTATGCAGTGATTTTGATCTTAATTTATGTACTTGCAAAAATAGCACGTATCAAGTCATTGGGACTAGTGCTTCAGTCTGTGGTTATGCTCTAAAGCATATTTTCATTCAGGTTCAGTTTTATGTTACATTTGCTGCTTTCTTAACAGTTTACTTTTATAACAATACAAAATAGTTAAAAGTTTCAAGTGCAAACCAGCATTACATATGTTACTGAGGAGTCATTACTTCAGGTTTTCTTCTAACCCATTCCCTGGATTTCTCAGAAAAGTTCATCCTTCAATTCTAGTAGGTTCATAAAATGTATAAGCTTCAGAGACAAAGGTAAAATTACCTGACATCTTAACACAGTACTTTGAGCCTTGAATTAAACTTCTTATAGAAGAGAATCCCTGAAAACTGTCTTTTCCTATATGGCACTGTCAGATTCCTGTTGCATCTAAGGTAACTGTACTTCTAATCAAGGATGCCTCTGACAGGACTGAATTTAACAGTTCATTGTAGCCTCTAGATTTGTCTTCTCATATTTGCACTGAATTTGAATGTGTGCATTCTTAATTCTATATAGAACAGTGAAATCTTAAGACCCAGTAAATTTTGGCAGAGATTAGATATTCTCTTATATTGTCCTAAAGTAAACTATCAAAACTACATAAAGCAGAGTATATGTCATATAGATATGTGTGTATCTTGCTGATGGGAGGAAGTTAAGGTCAAAGATTAATTTAATTTGGAGCATAATAAATTTAATTGAAGATACTGTGTATAAAGTATATATGTGACATATATAATCTATATATCATACAATCTGGTCATTTCTGTATATTCAATATTTATGTGTTACATATGCTATATTTACATATACATGTATATATAGTGTATACTTAAAGCAATATATATCATATAAGGATAGTATACATGAAAAACATTCAGAGCATATTCCTATAGTCTTAATAATAGAAATGGTTCTGAGATCTGGATTAATTAACTTACTGCAGGCACAACTTTTGTTTAATAAATAGAAATAAACTAAAATGTGTTCTCAATACATATGTTCTATTCCTTAAAACAATTTTATTCATAGGCCTGAATACCTGGCTCAGTAGTTAGGAACACTTGCTGCTCTTACACAGGACAAGAGTCCAATTCCCAGCACCCACACTGTGGTTCAAAGGATACGGTTCTCTCTTCTAGCCTCTTCTGGTACTGCACAAACAAGTTTACACACATATATGCAGGCAAGCACTCATATACATAAAATAAAAAGATATGAATCTCAAAAATTAATTCTCTGAATAGTTCTTTGGCAGTTTCAGGCATATAAGTAGGTTCTTTCTACTGTAATCTCTGTTTACTTCTCTAATTCTCTTAAACTCCTATTACCTTTCCAACCTCTGTATAAGTCCCTTTTCAAGATTCATGTTTTCTTGGAGACACACTGAGTTTAGCCAGACCAGACTGTGTGTGGCTAGGTTTGGAACTATGCGTTAGAGTCTGGTGGGCTCCAGAGTGCACACACGGCTATGGGTAATGACTGCTTCTGCCTCAGAATCTATCAGTAGTTCAACAGGAAGCACTGGGCCCTGTGCTCCCCATCCTGATGCATGACTGGCTATTGAAAGGCAAGCCTCCCTCGTGTAGACAAATTTCAGGCTTCCATACCTTCATGCTGTGAGGCCATGAGTATGTTTGCCCTTCTGTTTCCAGAGGTCAGAATTTCACAGTCCTTCTCTACCTCCCAGCCCTCACATTCTTCCTTCCTACTCTGTGATGATCCCCAGCCTTAGAGATAGCATTGCAATGCCCTGTTTAGGGCTAAGCACTCAACTGTCGCTGATTCTCAACACCTTAAGTAGCCGTGATTCTTTGTGTGGATTCATTGACTGTGATTCATTGCAAAGAGAAGTGTCTCTTGATTGGGGGTGGTGTGAGCATTTGTAAGGCGAGCAGAAGAGAGACTTTGAAGCAAGCATTCTCTTACTCTGACATTTTATGTAGCACAGTTGTTTTGTGCCTGGTGTCTTCCAATGCTGAAACCGAAGTATTGGTCAGCCAAATTTTCATCTAGGCTCTAGGGAAACATGCCTTGGTTTACTCATAGAATTCAGGTCCTCGCAGTTGCAGAAGTCTTTGTTTTCTGCTTGTCGACAAAGGTCTATTCTCTCCTGTTAAATTGGCTTTCAAGTGTTTGGGACATAGTCTGCAAGTCTGCAGTCGCAGAGCCTCTTCCTCACCTTGAGCCCTGGTCACACTCTGTGTTAACTTCTGTGGTTTTGATGTTAACACCAAGATACAAAAGGTCTTGCAGGGTGTTGTTTTGCTCTACTCTGATAATCTCCCTACATTTTTAAATTTACATTTTTTAATTAATTAATATATTTTTACACTCCATATTTTATTGACCTTCCCCATGATCCACCCTCAAACTGTTAATTGCAAGTCAGTCTGCAAATGTTGCTAGTGTTTAAACTTGAGGTTCTTCTGGTGTCAAGAATCTACAGTATGATTTGACTTTCTTTCTTCAGCTTTATAATCCAGGTTCCTCTATTTCTGTTCATTTTTCTTGTACTATTAACCTCTCATCCATTCTACCCTACTACTCTGTATTGAAAGTGAACTCCCAACATATAATTTTATTTTTTAAATTGTATTTTATATACAAATGTGGCACCATTTCAACATATATAAAACAATTATAATCTCCCTACTTTGAGCCCAGCTGATTCCGGACCTTCGTTACATCTATAAACCTCTTTTATTTTCATATAAATTAAAAAGCAAAAATCACATGAGTAGCACTGTATTATATTCATAGGTTCAATTTATACAAGTTCTAGGGGGTCACAGAAGACAGTGGGCTCTGTAGACAGGAGAGTCTAAATAGATTTCTATCTGTTGTAAACACTGGACAGTTGTTCTTTTGCATGGTCTCAGTCTCTGTATGACAGACAGAAACACTATGAGCACTAAGATTTCTATACTTTTAATTTCATCATTGTTTTCTCATGATTCTAAAATATGGTATTTGAATTATCACATGTGTTTTATAAATGTTCCTTTAATGTCTCAAATGGTCAAATAAAAAATGATAGCTATAAACTCTGAAGAGTTTTTCAAAATTGGGAGTAGAAATGAAGTTCTGAAATCTAGGAGCTTATCACTTAAACTCATATATTTCATAATTTGTATTGATTTCTTTTAAAAATTACACTTTAAATACACCCAGGCATTTGTATGTATGGGTGTGAATGTGTATAAGTACATGCCATAGCACATGTGTGGAGGTCAAAGTATAAATTTTGGGTGTGGGTTCTGTCCTTCCATCATCTGGTTGCAGTCATCAAACTCTGGTTGCTGGGCTTAACGGCAAGTGCCTTTAACCCCTGAGCCACCTTCATCATCTGTGTAAATAGTTCTTTATGTGTGTGGTACCCCATGAATGCTTTCCCTTTTATCATGGAGCAAGTATTGTCAAAGGACTGGATGATAATGCATGCTTTCCTATGTATCTGCTGTGCTTTATCCTTTTGGATCATTCCTGTGGATGCTAAAAGCCAGGAATCAGAATCCTTCTTCCTTACTCCCTCTTCCCACCTACCAGAACACTAAAAAATTGATATAGCATGACATGTATTCAGCGCAGTCATCTAGACCTGAACTCCAGCTAGTCCAATGAATGAATTAGTTATGCATGTAGGGTGAGAGATCAGGTTTATATATAGCACTCTGAGATAAAAATAAAAAAGAAATCACAGCGCAAGTATTATTAAAATGAAAGGAATATATTAAGGTGTACTGTTCTGGTAAAACAGGAAATTCTACAAAAGGAATGGAATATATTAAGAAAAACATACCCAATTATGAAGCAGTCACTTGCCATTAGAGAAAGAAGGCTTTCAAGGTTAAAACTCTCTTTTGTTGTTTATTATTAATTTAAATTTCTCTGTTCAGAGTTATTTTGAGTGCTTATTTTGGATAGCAAGAGTACCTTTTTGTAATTATGTCAAATTAGTGGTTCTACTATATTAAACTTATGTGTATTGTATTATGAAATCATAAGTTATCACTATATGATAATGATTAGGTCATATTATTTAAATTGTTCTCTCGGCTCAACTCAGCACATGAACAACAATAAGACCATGCTTTAAAATTCCAGAACCCTGTTTTGCCTCTCAAATGAAGAGCAAACAATATAGTCAGAGAAAGCATACATGTGGCAATCTTTTTCAAATCTTAAACTCACATATTTCTCAATATAAAAATCTTAAGAATCTTTCTTAAAGAAATCCAAGTGTATGAGACCAGAGCCCTAAGTCAGACAAAAATGAATACTGCATTTGACAGAAAAATAAAAACAATGCACTCATTTATAAATTCATTGAATAAAAAAATTCTATAACTCCTAATGGCATAGTACTTTGCCTATAGATCAGTTCACCACCTGACCATTATCAGAGAAGGTTCTTCTTACAGTAGACAGTAATTACACAAAGACCCACAACTGGACATGGTGCAGAATGAGAGACTTTGGGGCCACAAAGATTGCTAAGACAACAAACAGGTGGTAGAGATTCCAAGGAAACAACATTTTCCAAACACAACAGGGCTGAAACAATATGAACTCACAAAGACTGTGGTGGCACACACAAGCCCTGCACAAGTTCAAGCTACACAAAATTCCAGCACAGAAAATTGGAAGTAGAAACAAAGTCCTGCCCACAATCAAGAAGCTATTTGAAACTGACAGCTGCTGGGGAAGGGAAAATCGTTTTTTTGTTGTTGTTGTTGTTGTTGTTGTCGTTGTTTGTTTGTTTATAGTTGAGTGTCACAAGGTATATGAACCAGACTCCAGAGCAGTCCCTATGCTCAGAAGTATTTTGCTTACACAAAATGGATTCCTTGTGTGTATGTGTGTGTGTGTGTGTGTGTGTGTGTGTGTGTATTTGTGTGTGTATGTGTGTGTGTGTCATTTGCTCTGAAATATTTTGTCTTTTCTATTTATTTGGTTTTTGTTTATTTGGAGAAACAGAGAAAAGGAAGAGAAAGAACACGATAAAATATAGTGATGAAAACATTTTAAAGAAAACCATGTGTATCATGTGTGTGCTCTCGTTTCTATAAAAACAAAAAGTGTCTTCATATGATTGCTTTCACATAAGAACACAATTTCCAATGACATACACCAAACATGCCTCTGGACACAAAGGAAAGGGAATATTTTGATTTTTGATTTTGTATACTTATTTATTCATGGATATATTTTCTGTGAGCCAGATTTCTCCTTGAAGCTTCAAAAAATTAATAGCTATGGGGCTCTTCTGAAAAAAAAAATAGTCAAATATGGAAGAAATGTCTTCCAGCATCCAAAAGGAGAATGGAGTACTATAACTATAAAGAAGAGGAGGCTATGAAATTATCACCAACGTAGCTCCAGCTGCTGCCAGGTTGCTGTTTCATCAGGAAGCCTCAGTTCATCTCAGAGACTTGGTGGGCTGAGAAATCAGACAGCAAGTTTGCGAGATCAGAGGATGGATGTTGGTGAGGTATATACATACAAATTATTCTTAAAGGAGAATGGAGATGACTTAGTGAAAGCAGGGTTGAGCTGTGACCAGTATTCTGCACCACCAAGAGCCATATCTTGTCTTGCACATGCTTCTGTGTGGATTGGAAATCTAAGATTGAAACAAGAGTAGTCTCTCATGACTCCCAGTGGCCAGCTGGAGGACCTCTGGGACCTCAGAGCAACTCTGGAACCTGCTTGGTTGAAGGTCTTATTGCTCAAAGGGGTATGCTTTCAACAGGGTATATGGCATAGATAGGGGAAAAGACTGGACCCAAATGACATAGAAAGAGATAATGATTATAGGTTGTCTCCTTTGCATCTTTTGAGTGTTCTGATACATGCAGAAAGATTCACGGAAATTATGAGAGAGTCACACACTGAAAACACATGAAGACTTGGACATTTGTGGCAGGAGAGGGTAGAAGTGGAGCAGGAGATGGAGTTTCCTACTACAGCCAAGAAGAAATTTGATACTAGAAGGGCTGCTTGTTGATACCTTTGAAAAGTTTAGAATAGGGGCTGGAGAAATGTTCCAATGGTTTAGAGCACTCACTGCACTTACGGAGGATCTGAGTTTGGTTCATAGAACCAATATTCAGTAGTTAACAACTCCCAGTAACCCCAGTTCTGAAGAATCTGAAGCTGTTCTTAGCCTCTGAAGACACTTCGGAACTCCCTTTACACCCCATACTTCCATATGCACACGCATGTGCACATGTATACCATCTCTCTCTCTCTCTCTCTCTCTCTCTCTCTTCCTCAGAACATGTAGCAGCATTTCCATTATCCCAAGGCAGTTTCTCCTAGGCTATTAAAGAACACAGCCAGAATACAAAGCCAGTCCATCTTGTTCAATAAAAGCATCCTCTAACAAACAATATTGATACCAAGGCCATGCGCCCCAAGATTCAGTTGTATAACATTTTCTTCCAACTTTAACAGTCCACCCTGAAGACTCATCATACAAACACAACTCACACATGTCAGGAAGTTCTTCACAATGTCCACATATGACGTCTATCCCCATAGTTACACAAGCAGAAGCCGTATCTGGAGAAAGGAGGCTACCTACTTGAAATGCCTGAGAGAGGTGCAGAGAGCTCCATGCTTGCTGTTTCTTGGATTGTTCCACCTGCTAGAGAGGGCTTTTGTATAAGCAACCCCTCACCCATATTCCTGCAATCTCCCATAACATGCTTTGCTTTGTTAAGGTGGACTTCATAGAATTCTTTCTTTGGCCACTGTTGCCATGTCTGGAAAAAAAAGTTATTTCTTCACACGTCCCCTAATCTTTCAGGATGCTCTGCTGAGATTTTCTCTGTGCTTCACCATACTTTTCCACATTTTTCTTCCTTCTCACTCTTTAAAAGTCTCACATTTGCATCTTAGTTTGAAAACTTCCAAGGCCTTCTATTTCTATCCAGTTTCTATCAGTTTCACCTTGCCCCTAATAACTCTGTCCTATGTGTGATTTCATTTTAAAGCCTTGTTGTTTTTTTTTTAACAATCTGAGGTGTAACCCAGCATATCAACATTTGTAATATGCAGATAAAAATAGGAGTTAGAGGAATACTCACAGTATTATAACCTATGTAACAAAGAAAAGGCAAGTCCTGAGTTAATAATCTAAAGTGTAAGGAACTAGAAAAACAGTAAACTAAACTAAGAGAAAGTAAGCACACTAAACAGAAAGAGATAATTTTAAAAATTAATTTAAAAATCAATTTAAAATTGGAAATTAAAGTTGTAAAAATGAAAGTCAACAAAACTAAAAAGCTTTTAAAGAAGGTAGGAAAATGAGATAAATTTTCGATTAAACCAGTTTAAAGTAAAACAGACACAAATGCAATGGTAGTGTTGATAATAAAAAGGAAATATTACAGCGATCTTATGAACAGGTAAAGATATTAAAGAATTACTCTGATGAAATTCACCACTTAAATCAAACATAAGAAGTATTAGCAAAAAATACTGAAATATAATAACTAAGTTCACTCATGAGAAAATATTTATACTATAATTGTATATGAATTAAAGAAATTAATTACAGTGCTAAGTTCAATTATCCTACCAATAAACTTATGGTCAAGGTGGGCTTTCTTGTAAATTTTAACAAATGTTTAGGAAAATATGCAAATTAACACAAGCATGAGAAATAGAATAAATGAGGACTGTTTATGATGAAACTCACGAGGCTAATGTTAGCCTGATGTAAAAAGCACACATGCCAGTCACCAACTGCACCCGGGAACTAAGGCTGTTTGTTCCACAGCCTTCTGTTCACAGGTCCATCCAGGAGAGAGCTGGTCTCCCAAGAATACTCTCACTCCCAGGCTCTGAGATGAGATCTCCACTTTCTCACACGGGGCACAGGAACAGTGGAACATCTGGGACAGGATCCTTCCAGTCTCCATCTGTACTTGGGAGCTAGGCTATTACAGAGCCCTCTGTACACAGGTCCTGCCAGAAGAGAACTGATCTCCCAGGACTGCTGACATAGGCTTACAGGCCCACAGGATGGACAACCTCCAACCAGAGACAGCAAGACAGACTAACACCAGAAATAGCCAGATGGCAAAGGCAAGTGCAAGAACCTTACCAATGGAAAACAAGTCTACTTGGCATCATCAGAACCCAGTTCTCCCACCACAGCAAGTCCTGGATGTCCCAACCCACTGGACAAGGAAGAGTCCCATTTAAAATCATATTTCATGATGCTGATAGGGAACTTTAAGGACATAAATAACTCCCTTAAGGAAATACAAGAGAACACAGTAAAAAGGTAGAAGCCCTTAAAGAGGAAACACAAAAATCTCTTTAAAAAATTATAGGAAAACACAACCAAACAGGTGAAGAAATTGAGCAAAGTAATCCAGATCTAAAAATGTAAATAGAAACAATTAATAATTCACAAAGATAGACAACTCTAGAGATAGAAAACCTGGGAAAGAGATCAGGAGTCATAGATGCAAGCATCACCATCAAAATACAAGAGACAGAAGAGAGAATCTCAGGGGCAGAAGATACCATTAAAAAATGCAAAATGCAAAAAGCTCCTAATCCAAAACATCTAGGATATGAGAAGACCAAACCTAAGGATAATAGTTGTAGAAGAGAGTGAAGATTCCCATACTTAAAAGGCCAGTAAATATCTTCAACAAAATTATACAAGAAAACTTCCCTAACCTAAGAAAGAGATACCCATAAACATACAAGAATCCTATAGAACTTCAAATAGATTTGACCAGAAAAGAAATTCTTCCTGTCACATAGTAATCAAAAGACCAAATGCACAAAACTAAAAAAGAATATTAAAAGCAGTAAGGGATAAAGGTCAAGTATCATATGAAGACCTATCAGAATTACACCAGCTATCTTGTCAAAGACAATAAAAGCCAGAAAATCCCGAGCAGATGTCATTACAGACCCTAAGTGAACACAAATGTGAGCCCAGGCTATCTTATCCAGCAAAACTCTCAATTAACATAGATGGAGAAACCAAGATATTCTGTGACAAAACAAAATTTACACAATGTCTTTCTTCAAATTCATCCCTTCAAAGGATAATAAATGGAAAACTTCATCAACAGGAGAGAAACTACACCCTAGAAAAAACAAGAAAATAATCTTTTAACAAACCAAAAATAAGATAGCCAAATAAATATAATTCCACATCTAACAACAAAAATAACAGGAAGCAACAATCACTTTTCCTTAATATCTGTTAATATCAGTGGAATCAATTCTCTAATAAAAAGACATAGACTAACAGACAGGATATATAAACAGGTCCCAACATTTTGCCTCATACAGGAAATCCACCTCAGTAACAAAGACAGACACTACATCAGAGTAAAAGGCTAGAAAACAATTTTCCAAGCACATGGTCCCAAGCAATGGCTGGAGTAGCCATTGAAATATCAAATAAAATTGACTTTCAACCTAAATTTATCAGAAAAGATGAGGAAGGACATTTAATACACATCAAAGAAAAGATTTCCAAGAAGAACTTTCAATTTTGAATATCTATGCTCCAAATGCAAGGGCATCCACATTCATAAAAGAAACTTTAGTAGAGCAGAAAATACACATTTTACCTCACACAATAATAGTGGGAGACTTCAACACCTCACTCTCATCAATGGACAGATCATAGAAACAGAATTTAAACAGAGACACTAGGAACTAACAGAAGATATGAACCAAATGGATTTAACAGATATGTATAGAATATTTTATCCTATAACAAAAGAATATACTTTCTTCTCAGCATCTCATGGTGCCTTCTTAAAAACTGACCATATAATTAGTCATAAAACAGACCTCAACAGATACAAGAAGATTTACATAATCTCATGCATCCTATCAAATCACCACAGACTAAGGTTGGTCTTCAATAACAACAAAAACAATAAGAAGCCCACATACTGGTGAAAGCTGAATGACACTCTACTCAATGAGAACTTGATCAATGAAGAAATAAAGAAAGAAATTAAAGACTTTAGAATTTAATGATGAAGGCACAACATACCCAAACTTATGGGACACAATAAAGAAGTCCTAAGAGAAAAACGCATAGCTCTCCAAAAAGAAATTAGAGAAAGCATAAACTAGCAGTTTGACAGCACAACTGAAAGCTCTAGAACAAAAAGAAGCAAATACAACGAAGAGGAGTAGACGGCAGAAAATAATCAAACTCAGGGATGAAATCAACCAAGTAGAAACAAAAATAGCTATACAAAGAATCAACCAAATGAGGAACTGGTTCTTTGAGAAAAACAAGAAGATAGATAAAACCTTAGCCAGACTAACCAGAGGGCACAGAGACAGTATCTTAATTAGTTAAATCAGAAATGAACAGAAATAAAGGAACTCCAAAAAAACATCAGATCCTGCTACAAAAGCCTATATTCAACAAAACTGGAAAATCTGGAGGAAATAGGCAATTTTCTAGACAGATACTAAATACCAAAGTTAAATCAGGGTCAGATAAATGATCTAAACAGTCCCATAACCCCTAAAGATATAGAAGCAGGCTGGGCATGGTAGCACATGCCTTTAATCCTAGCACTCGGGAGGCAGAGGCAGACGGATTTCTGAGTTCAAGGCAAGCCTGGTCTACAGAGTGAGTTCCAGGACAGCTAGGGCTACACAGAGAAACCCTGTCTTGGGAAGAAAAAAAAAAAAAAAAAAAAAAAAAAAAAAACGAACCAAACCAAACCAAACCAAACCAAACCAAACCAAAACAAAACAAAACAAAACAAAACAAAACAACAAGAAATAGAAGCAGTCATTAATAGTCTCCCAACCAAAAAAGCCCAGGACCAGATGAGATTAGTTCAGAGTTCTACTTGACCTTTAAAGAAGTCCTAATACCAATACTCTTCAAACTATTCCTGAATATAGAAACAGAAGGAACACTACCTAATTTGTTCTATGAAGCCACAATAACTCTAAACCACACAAAGTCCCAAAAAAGAAAGATAACTTCAGGCCAATTTCCCTTATGAATATTGATGATAATATTGTGATCATTCACCACAATCAGGTATACTTCATCCTGGAGATGCAGGGAAGTGGATGCTCACAGTCAGTCATCTATTAGTTGGAAAACAGGGCCCTCAATGAAGGAGCTAGAGAAAGGAACTAAGGAGCTGAAGGGGTTTGCAGCCCCATAGGAGGAACAACAATATGAATCAACTAGTACCCTTAGAGTTCCCAAGGACTAAACCACCAACCAGAGTACATGCAGAGGGACCCATGGCTCCAGCTGCATATGTAGCAGAGGATGGCCTTGTAGAACTTCAAGGGGAGCAGAGACCCTTGTTCCTGTGAAGACTTGATGCTCCAGTGTAGGGGAATGCCAGGACAGGGAAGCAGAAGTGAGTGGGTTGGTGAGCAGGGGAAGGAGTGATAGGACAGGGGGCTTCAGATGACCAATCAGGAAAGGGGATAACATTTGAAATGTAAATAAGAAAATATCTAATAAAAAATTAAAGAAGCAAATAAACAAAAAACGATGACAACAACAACCTCAAAGCAGATACAAGCATTTAAGGAATAAATACTGCAGAGCAGTGTCTTTTATGGGATCAGAGGGAAACCTTAGCTCAATGTAGACAACTGGACCCCTTACTGTGAATGAACTGTCAAATGGGGTTTAGTCAAGGACTATTTTATTTTATTTTGTTTCATTTATTATTTATTCTTTTTTTACATCTCATCACAGCCCCCCTTCCAGTCCCACGCTCACACCCTCCCTTTCCCCAGCCTCTACTGTTTCTTCAGAGAAGAGGCCTCCTTCCCCATGGGTACCAAACCACTCTGGTTCATCAAGTCACAGCAGGACTAAGTGCATACTCTGCTGCTCAGGTCAGCTACAGCAACTCCACCACGGGAAAGGGATCCAAAGGCAGGCAACAGAATCAGAGACAGTCCCCAACTCCCACTCGGATTCTTAGGGGACCCACATGAAGACCCAGCTGCATATCTGCTACATATGTGTGGGGCCCTAGGTCTAGACAAAGCATGCTCTTTGGTAGTGGTTCAGTCTCTGTGAGACCCTGTGGGCCTAGGTTCATTGACTCTATAGGTCTTCTTGTGGTGTTTTTGAACCCTCTGGCTCCCTCAATTATTTCCCCAACGCTTTCACAAGACTCTCCAAGTTCTGTCTGATGTATAACTGCATTTGTTAAGAAAGAATGAATAAAGTAAATGTTGTACATTTAAACAATTGGATATTACTCAGCTATTAAAACAAGGATATCATAAAATTGGACAGCAAATGGATGGAACTAGAAGATATCATCCTGAGTGAGATAGCCCAGACCCCAAAAAACACACACCTTGTTTGTATTGTCTTATAAGTGGATATTAGTTGTAAAGTACAGGATAACCATACTACAATCCACAGACACCAGAAGCTGAGTAACAAGGAAGGCCCAAGGGAGGATGCTTGAATCTCACTTTGAAGGGGAAATAAAATAGCCACTGGAGGTAGATGGATGGATGACACAGGAGAGAGGGTAGAAAGGGAGCAGGAGTTGGAGATCAGATGTGAGGAGAGTGGGTTGGTAGGGGAGAGGACTGGGAGAGAGAATGGAAATTGGTAGGGGGCATCTCTGGGATGAGCTGTAGTCCTGGGACAGGGAGGCTCCCAGTAGTCTGTGGGAGTGACCCTACTTGAGACTTCTGGCAGCTGGTGATATGAAGTGGCCTGAAGTGGCTACCTCATGTAGCCAAACAGGACTTCCATTGGAGAGAGTGGGACACCAACCAACCCATCAAACCTTCAATCCATTTTTTTTTTTTTTGGTCTACAATATGTCCAGGGATAAACATGGAGTAGAGATTGAGGGAATGGCCAACAAATAACTGGTCCAACCCTGACACTATAAATATAGGTATTCTGTTGTGCTTGCATATAGGAACCTACTTGATTTTATAATCAGAATTCAATCAGTATAATTCAACCTACCAACACTGATTATTGTAATAGATATGAGAAAACTACTGATAAAATTTAACATGGATTCCTAAGATAAATTATTTAGAACAGAGGAATAGAACATAATTTTGCTTTACCTTACACTGTTTGTTTTTTGTTTGTTTGTTTAGATTTCTTTTATATGTACAGGCACCCTCAGAGGCAAGAATAGTCCATCAGATATGCTTGGGTTGGAGATACAGGCAGTTGTGAACATCCCAACATAGGTGCCAGGAAACAAACTCTGGTCCTTTGATTGAGCAACATGGGCTGAATGATCTCTCTAGTCCCTCTGACACTATTCCTAATAGTAGAAGCCTGAATAAAATGTTCAGGCAGGAGCCTTGTGTTACTGCTTGTTCTTACTACTATACTTTAGTTCTATGCTGGAGATGCAAGCCACTGTAATAAAGCAAGAAAAATATGCAGAATAATGTATCCAAGAAGCATTAATGCTGTCCTTAGTGACCTTTATGATTTTGTAGTTCAGAAAAGCTAATAATAAATTGGAGTTAGTGAAATGAATAGTACACGATGTTTTCTCACCTTTATCTAGTTTGCTGTCTGCAAGTAGGAGGAATGATGGCTTCTGTGGAAACAAACTGAGAGAATGAATTGTTAGAGTAACTCATACAGATGTTAGACCTATTTTCTTTTCAAAGCTCATAGCATCAAGTGGTCAGTGGATACAAAGTGTATTATTAAGCAAATTCAAAGAAATATAACACTTGCTTGAATTCTGGAAAATAGGGTCTTTGCTTAACTGTGGGGGAGATTATCTGCGAAACTATGAAATGGATGAATATGCTTTTCTCCACTCAGGATTGTTCATGGAATTTAAGTCTTTTTCCCAATTTTTATTAGATATTTTCTTCATTTACATTTCAAATGCTATCCTGAAAGTCCCCTATACCCTCCCCCACCACCTGCCCTGCTTCCCTACCCACCCACCCCCACTTCTTGGCCCTGGCATTCCCCTGTACTGGGGCATATAAAGTTTGCAAGACCAAGGGGCCTCTCTTCCCAATTATGGCCAACTAGGCCATCTTCTGCTACATACACAGCTAGAGACATGAGCTCTGGGGGTACTGGTTAATTCATATTGTTCTTCCACCTATAGGGTTGGAGACCCCTTCAGCTCCTTGGGTGCCTTCTCTAGCTCCTCCATTGGGAACCAAACTGAATAGGTAACTAAGCAATTTTAAACCCAAATAAATTACTGATTATTTTGGATCCTATTTTACCAGGAAGATGAAAATGCTATTAACATAAGCATGACTATTTGGTTCATAATTCTGCATGTAAGCACAAATTGTGCAAAATTACTGCAAAAATATTGTGTAAATGCAGGTAATGATCAGATAACCACGAGAATAATTTCTAGCTTTTTACCTTCAATTCTCAGATTGTCATGGTAATAATTGTGGATTATGAGTTCTGTTCTAAAATTTATAATGGAGATAATTTGCTTGTTGTGGTACAGAACTACATATTTTGGAATCAAGTATTTTCTATCTGGGAATTTATTATAAACAGTTCAAAAATGTTGCCATACTACATAGTACCATAGTTTTGAGTCATGTAGCACTATAAATAGTATAAAGGAAAATTCTCCTGACACTTGCCTCATCAGCAGGCAGTAGCTTATAATATTTTTTAAGAATTATAACTTCAGAGGGTGCTTGTCTATTTTTTAGAAGATGAAATAGCTAAATTGACATAGTAGTTATGATGTTGTATGAACAGAGATAAGAAAGTCTCTCTCAACACTTTGGACTTTAAAGCCACTGTTTGAGTTCATCTTTACTCATCCAAAAACCTCCATCATTGTAGATGAAATTTTAGAGTATAGTTAGCATGTGATTTAGCAAATAGAGGTTGTGGTTTTTGTGCATGCCATTAGCTCTGCACCCATAGGGATGCTGATCAGGGAGAGGGGCTTAGTTAACATACTAGGAAAATGCAAAAGAAGGCAATTAATCTATATCTCAAGTGTTGAGTGTGAAAGTTACTTATTCCCTCCAAATTTATTATTCAGCGGCTGATTTTATTTATTAATCTGGACCAACTTTAGAACCTCATGAATCTTTATCTTAATAACTATCTAAATAAGAGTGAGACAACAGTATTGAAAAGATTGTTGTCCTTTAACTACACAGACCTGCATTTGAAATCAATGATTCACCACTTATGAAATAGCAGACACACTGGTAAATACGTTCTTGTGGAATTTGGACAGCACAGTTGGTAAAGAGAGTATATCACATATATAATCTGTTAAGTGTAGGTGAAGCCATCAGGTTCATAATTTTTTTTCTTCTTTGTACTAGAATATTTCAGAGCTAGAAACAGGATGATGACTATTTTATTACTCCATATCATTGAGGTTGATGCAGATTAAAGCAACGTCTGTAGAATTTCTACTTCTGCATTTTACTGTCTGAGTGGCCTTTGATAAAATTTCTCACATTATTATTTTTCATCTGTAAAAGTAAGTAAAAACATCTTCTACATCAGTAAATGTAGATAGTTAACTCTTCTTTAAAGAGTAAATATATACATTAATGGAGGTAGTAAACAGACAGGAAAAATAGGTAAAGATAGATATATAAAATGTATCCATCATCTTATATCTATCTATCCATCTATCTAATCAATCTATCATCTATGTATATATAATATTTTCCTTTCTCTTTCTACCATCTGAATAGTATTTACATGTATATTATTTATCTACTTATATCAATATGTATCCTGAAGTATCTATAGCTACATTTATTCATATTTCCATATTGCTAAGTCATCTAATTTCTGGTACATAGTAAATAATTCATATATGTAAAATAATTTATGTTACCTTGCTGATTATTAATGGTATATATTTATACTCTTGCTCACTAAATTTCTCAAGTAAATTTATTCTTTTTCTTTCTTTCATAACTATTCTTTATCTCACTAATATGCCACAAAGCTTATTATTCTTGTCAGCCACAAGAAAAATCTCATCTCATCAGTGCAATAAGCTCAACGTTAAGTCACTCAAACTTTCTTTCCTTTTCCAGGTCAGGCTTAGAATTCGACAGTTGCGAAAGAAAGCATATTCTACTCCCCACAAGGTCTTTATGACATTTCTTTTTCTGTTTTGTTTCTCCAAGTTGTTCCTCACCTGATATTTAGAATTTCCTATCTTAATAAGCTTGGGGCTGGGGACAAAGGTGTTGGAGGGAATGTGGCTTTGCCTGGCTGTTTCCTGGAGACACGAGCACTGCTACTGAACCTTCTACTCATTGATGTATTTTGTTTTCTATTTTTAACTCTCCTTCTGTTGCAGCTCTTGAACTAGAAAATGTCCCTCCTATGACAGACTGACACTCTTTGAACATTTATCTTTAGACTCTTGGCCTGACATGGATCCATTAGAATGACTTTGCTTTACAGAAAAGTCACTCTTTGGGAGAAAAGTCCATTTAAAAAATAGTTCAAGGCCAGTTCCCAAAGATTTACTCTATCAAAGAGAAGATTCATGCTCCCCACCTCAAGGTTGCACTATGTTAAATTCCTAATGCTGTTTCTCCTATTATTCTCTTGTTGGTTAAGATTCCATGGGATATCTTCAGACATAAAACAATGTTTCCCACTATTAGGCAATGTCCTTGCTCTGCTGAAGAGGATGTTAAAGGTGGAAGATACACACAATTGCTATAGTTTGGATCTTAAAGTCCCCAAAGGATCATGCCTTAAAAGTTTGCTTGGTCCCAGGCATGAAGTATCAAGGAGAATAAGTATAAATGCTGAGAAGGATATCCTGTCTTTCACAGACAGCTTGCTCTACCCTAACATAACATACTGTCTTGTTACCAGGTCAAGCAATAAAAAGGGCCAAGAAACTGGAAACTGAGGAGACATGAGTCCAAATAAACTTTCACAATTTGGAGGTGATGATCTTAGGCTTTTATTTAAGAAACAAAAAGCTGACCACCACATGGTCTCCCATCAACCTTACCCAAACTCAATGTTTTCCTGGCTACCTTAGTAGAGTTCTCAGGTCTTGGTACTTCAGTTTGTAAAAAGAGGGGAAACATTTGAAATGTAAGTAAAGAAAATATCTACTTAAAGTAAGTAAAGTTTAAAAACAAAGGAAAAAAAGAAAATCTTAGTTCTTTTTAACTTTTCTTTTTCCTTTATTTTCTTCTTTTTTATTAGATATTTTCTTTATTTACATTTCAAATGCTATCATAAAAGTCCCTTATAACCTCCCCTAGTCCTGCTCCTCTACCCACCCACTCCCATGTCTTGACACTGGTGTTCCCCTGTACTGGGGCATATAAAATTTACTAGACCAAGGGGCCTCTCTTCCCAATGATAGCCAACTAGGCCATCTTCTGCTACATATGCAGCTAGAGACACAAGCTCTGGGAGTACTGATTAGCACATATTGTTGTTCCACCTATAGGGTTGCAGACCCCTTCAGGTCTTGGGTACTTTCTCCTATATTGGGGTCCCTGTGCTCCATCCTATAGATGATTGTGAGAATCCAATTCTGAATTTGCCAGGCACTGGCAAAGCCTCACAGGAGACAGCTATATCAGTGTCCCTTCAGCAAAATCTTGCTGGCGTATGCAATAGTGTCTGCATTTGGTGGCTAATTATAGGATGGATGCCCAGGTGGGGCAGTCTCTGGATGGTCCATCCTTTCATCTTAGTTCCAAACTTTGTCTCTGGAACTCCTTCCATGGATATTTTATTCACTATTCTAGGAAGGAATGTAGTATTCACGCGTTGGTCTTTCTTGTTTGTTTTCTTTTGTTTTGGAAGTTGTATCTTGGGTATTCTAGGTTTCTGGGCTAATATCCACTTATCAGTGAGTGCATATCAAGTGACTTCTTTTGTGATTGGGTTACTTCACTCATGATGATATCCTCCAGATACATCCATTAGCCCAAGAATTTCATAAAATCATTGTTTTTAATAGCAGAATAGTACTTTATTGTGTAAATGTGCCACATTTTCTGTATCCATTCCTCTGTTGAGGGACATCTGGGTTCTTTCCAGCTTCTGGCTATTATAAATAAGGCTGCTATGAACATAGTGGAACATGTGTTCTTATTACCAGTTGGAACATCTTCTGGGTATATGCCCAGGAGAGGTATTGCTGGATATACTGGTAGTACTATGTCCAGTTTTCTGAGGAACCACCAGACTGATTTCCAGAGTGGTTGTACTAGCTTGCAATCCCACCAGCAATGGAAGAGTGTTCCTCTTTCTCCACATCATTGTCAGCATCTGCTGTCACCTGAATTTTTTATCCTAGCCATTCTGATTAGTATGAGGTAGAATCTCAGGGTTGTTTTGATTTGCATTTCCCTGATGATTAAGGATGTTGAACATTTTCTCAAGTGCTTCTCAGCCATTCATATTCATCACTTGAGAATTCTTTGTTTAGCTCTGTACCCCATTTTTAATGGGGTTATTTGAATTTCTGGAGCTCAGCTTCTTGAGCTCTTTGTATATATTGGATATTAGTCCCCTATCAGATTTAGGATTGGTAAAAATTCTTTCCCAATCTCTTGGTGGCCTTTTTGTCTTATCGGCAGTATCTTTTGCCCTACAGAAGCTTTGCAATTTTATGAGGTCCCATTTGTTGATTTTTGATCTTACAGCACAGGCCATTGCTGTCTTGTTTAGGAATTTTTCCCCTGTGCCCATATCTTAGAGGGTTTTCCCCACTTTCTCCTCTGTAAATTTCAGTGTCTCTGGTTTTATGTGGAGGTCACTGCTCCATTTAGACTTGAGCTTTGTACAAGAAGATAAAAATGGATCAATTCTCATTCTTCTACATGATAAGTGCCAGTTGTGCCAGCACCATTGTTGAAAATACTGCCTTTTTTCCACTGGATGGTGTAGCTCCCTTGTCAAAGATCAAGTGACCATAGGTGTATGGGTTCCTTTCTGGGTCTTCAATTCTATTCCATTGGCCTCCTTTCCAAAAAATTCCCTAAGCCCTAGAGTATGGTTAATGGAGATACCCCATTATTTAAGAATAAGTGATCCAATGTCTCTGACTCTCTACGCATTGTCTAAGTGGGGGTCTCTGTAGTAGATAGCCAATGCAAAACAAACTCAATGGTATTCTTGGAGTTTTATTATTTTAAATCACAGTGTTTTCTCCTGGACATTTTAAAACTTTACAGCTCTTAACCTGTAATTAATGATTTTATGCTTTATGAGATTTCTGTGTGTGCAAATGTTGGGTGTCTCTGTATCTGTACATGCTTCTTGAGGATTTTCTTGACTTTTTTCTGATTGTTTTGTCCTATTTTTGTTTTTTGGATTTTAGCTTTCTCATTGTTTTCTAATGTGTGAGAAAGAAAAAGGTATAGATCTTTCCTCTGAGCCCAGCAGAGGCGGCCAGGGCCGCTTGTGTGCTCTCCACACCCCAGGACATTAGGATCACCTCGGGGTTACAGGTGAGTGGAGCATAGTGTTGGCTTTGGGAACCACGGAGGGTCTGGTTCCAGCAGCAGCAGGAACAGAGGAACTCTGCCCAACTGGAGGCTGGGATCCCTTCCAGCCAGGGCCACCCCTGCCATCCTCCTTCTGAGCTGAGTGAAGGTGACTGGGGCTGCTTGTGTGCTCTCCACACCACAGGTCCTTAGGGTCACCTAGGGATTACAGAAGAGAGGCAGCCTGCTGTGAGAGTTCTGACCCTAGAACTCAGGAAGTGGATCAGAGCTCCAGTCTGCTAGACACCAGACTTGCAAGAGAAGGGCTTGCCTGCAGGAAGCGCTCTGATCACTGGATCTCTGGGGAGAGTTGGTCTACCAGAAGTGCTGTCAGAGGCTAACAGAATCACAGGAGGATCAAGCTCAAACCAGTGACAGCTTGGACATTAACATCAGAAATCTCCAGATGGGGAAAGGCAAATGTAAGAATCTCATTAACAGAAACCAAGAACAATGGGCATCATCAGAACCCAGTACGCCCACTGCAACGAGTCCTGGATACCCCAACATGCCTGAAAAGCAAGACGCAGATTTTAAATCATATCTCATCATGATGGTAGAAGATTATAAGAAGGATGTTAATAACACACTTAAAGAAATACAGGAGAACAATGCTAAACAGGCAGAAGCCCTTAAAGAAGAAAAACAAAAATTCTTCAAGGAACTACAGGAGAACACTGCTAAACAGGTAGAAGCCATTAAAGAGGAAATACAAAAATCCCTCAAGGAATCACAAGAGAACACTGCTAAACAAGTAGAAGCCCTTAAAAAGCTACAGGCAAACACTGTTAAACAGGTAGAAGATATATGCTGGGCCTTTAAGTTGAAAAATTTTCATTCTCATCTATACCTATTATTCTTAGGTTTGGTCTTCTCATTGTGTCCTGGATTTCCTGGAGGTTTTGAGTTAGGATCTTTTTGCATTTTGCATTTTCTTTGATTGTTGTGCCCTTGTTCTCTATGTTCTGCACCTGAGATTCTCTCTTCCATCTCTTGTATTCTGTTGCTAATGCTCACATCTATGGTTCCTGATTTTTTTCCTAGGGTTTCTATCTCAAGAATTGTCTCACTTTGGGTATTCTTCATTGTTTCTACTTCCCTTTGTAGGTGTTGTATGGTTTTGTTCAATTCCATCACCTGTTTGGTTTTGTTTTCCTGTAACTCTTTAAGGGATTTTTGTGTTCCCTCTTTAAGGGCTTCTAACTCTTTAGCACTATTCTCCTGTATTTCTTTAATTGAGTTATTAATGCGCTTCTTGGTGTTCTCTACCAGCATCATGAGATATGATTTTAAATCTGAGTCTTGCTTTTTGGGTGTGTTGGGGTATCCAGTACTGCCTGAGGTGGGAGTGCTGAGTTCTTGTTTTCTGAGTGGTCTTGTTTTCTCTTAGTAAGATTCTTTTTTTCTCTTTATTAGATATTTTCTTCATTTACATTTCAAGTGTTATCCAGAAATTTCCCCTTACCCTCCCCCATCCCCGCCCTGCTCCCCTACCCACCCCCTCCCACGTAATGGCCCTGGCGTTCCCCTGTACTGGGGCATATAAAGTCTGTATGACCAAGGGGCCTCTCCTCCCAATGATGGCCAACTATGCCATCTTCTTCCACATATGCAGCTAGAGACGTGAGCGCAGGGGGAACTAGTTAGTTCATGTTATTCTTCCACCTATAGGGTTGAAGACCCCTTCAGCTCCTTGGGTACTTTCTCTAGCTCCTTCCTTGGGAGTCCTGTGTTCCAACTAATAGCTGACTGTGAGCAACCACTTTCGTGTTTGCCAGGCACTGGTATAGCCTCCTACGAGACAGCTATATCAGGTCCCTTTCAGCATTATCTTGTTGGCATCTGCAATAGTGTTTATTTTGGTGGCTGATTATGGGAAGGATCCCTGGCAGCCGCCGTCACTGGTTGGTCCATCCTTTTGATTCAGCTTCACACATGATCTCTGTAACTCCTTCAATGTGTGCTTTGTTCTTAATTCTAGGAAGGGGCGAAGAGACCACCTTTTGAACTTCATTCTTCTTGAGATTCATGTGTTTAGTAAATTGTATCTTGGGTAGTCTAGGCTTCTGGGCTAGTATCCACATATCAGTGAGTACATGTTATGTGAGTTCTTTTGTGATTGGGTTACCTCACTCAGGATGACACCATCCTAAGATTCTTACATTTGCCTTTCGCCATCTGGTAATCTCTAGAGTTAGTTGTTATAGTTGTCTCTGGTTGAAGCTTGTTCCTCCTGTGATTCTGTTAGCCTCTGTTAGCAGACCTGAGAGTCCAGCTCTCTCCTGAGTCTCAGTGGTCAGAGTACTCTCTGCAGGCAAGCTCTCCTCTTGCAGGGAAGGTGCACAGAGGTCTGGAGTTCAGACCTCCCTCCTGGCTGAAGAAAAAGGCCTGAAACAGGGCCTGTCCCAGAAGATGTGTTGCCTCTGCAGTCTGTATGCTCACCTGCAGAGACTGGTCTACGAGGGACCCGGGACACAGCTGACTCCCTTACCTGCTCCTGCAGTCAGAGCCCTCCTGGGCAGACACCTCTCCTCTGGCGGGGAAAGTGCCTAGATGTCTGGAGCCCGAAATGGGGTCTGTCACAGAAGCTGTGTTGCTTCTGCCTGTGCCAGAAGCTGTGTAGCTTCTGCAGTCTGCACTCTCACCTGAGCAAATTGGTCTCTGAGGGACCCAGGACCCAAGATGGCTCCCTCACCTGTTCAGAGATTCAGAGCCCTCCTGCACGGGTACTTCTCCTCTCAGGGGGAAAGTGCCTGGATGTCTGGAGCCCGAAACAGGGTCTGTCCCAGAAGCTGTGTTGCTTCTACAGTCTGCTCGATCACCTTTCACAGTATGGGAGCTGACCTGTGCAGACTGAGGGACCCAGGACCCAAGATGACTCCCTCACCTGCTCTGGCAATCAGAGCCATCCTTGGCGGGCACCTCTAAAAGTGGTTCTCAATATCAAGAAAAACAATAGAAAGCCTACATACACATGGACAACAACAAAGCTCTACTTAATTATAAGTTGGTCAAGGAGGAATTAAAGAAAAAAATGAAAGACTTTAGAATTTAACAAAAATGCAGGCACAACATACCCAAACTTATAGGACAAAATGAGAGCAGTGCTAAGAAAAAACCTCATAGCTCTGAGTGCCTCTAAAAAGAAATCGGAGAGAGCATACACTAGCAGCTTTGACAGCACACCTGAAAGCTCTAGAACAAAAAGAAGCAAATACACGCAAGAGGAGTAGATGGCAGGATATAATAAAACTCAGGGCTGAAATAAACCAAGTAGAAACAAAAAGAACCATACAACATAGCAACCAAACCAGAAGTTGGTTGTTTGAGAAAAATCAACAAGATAAACCCTTAGCCAGACTAACCAGTGGGCACAGAGTCAGTATCCTAGTTAACAAAATCAGAAATAAAGAGCAAGACATAACAAGAGAAACTGAAGAAATTTTAAAAAATCATCAGATCCTATTACAAAAGCCTATACTCAACAAAACTGGAAAATCTCGAGGAAATAGACAATTTTCTAGACAGATACCAAGTACCAAAGTTAGTTTAGGATCAGATAAATGATCTAAACAGTCCCATAACGCATAAAGAAATAGAAGTAGTCATTAATAGTCTCCCAACCAAAAAAGCCCAATACCAGATGGCTTTAGTTCAGAGTTCTACCTGACCTTCAAAGAAGACCTAATACTAATACTCTTCAAACTATTCCTGAAAATAGAAAAAGAAGGAACACTACTCAATTCGTTCTATGAAGCCACAATTACTCCAATACCTAAGCCACACAAATTCCCAACAATGAAAGAGAATTTCAGATCAATTTCCCTTATGAATATTGATGCAAAAATACTCAATATAATCCGCTATATAAACAAACACAAAGAAGAAAACCACATGATCATTTCATTAGATGCTGAGAAAGCATTTGGCAAAATCCAACACCCCTTCATCATAAAAGTCTTGGAAAGATCAGCAATTCAAGGCTCATACCTAAACATAGTGAAAGCAATATACAGCAAACCAGTAGAAACATCAAACTAAATGGAAGGAAACGTGAATCAATCTCACTAAAATCAGGGACTAGACAAGGCTGCCCACTCTCTCCCTACCTATTCAATATAGTACTTGAAGTCCTATCCAGAGGATATTAAACGAATACAAATTGGAAAGGAAGAAGTCAAAATATCACTATTTGCAGATGATATGATAGTATACTTATGCGACCCCAAAAATTCCACTGGAGAATTCCTACAGTTAATAAACAACTTCAGCAAAATGACTAGATATAAAGTTAACTCAAATAAATCAGTAGCCTTCCTATTCTCAAAGGATAAACGTGTTGAGACAGAATTTAGGGAAATGACACCTTTCACAATTGTCACAAACAATATAAAATATCTTGGTGTGACTCTAACCAAGCAAGTGAAAGTTCTGTGTGACAAGAACTTCAAGTCTCTGAAGAAAGAAATCCAAGATGACCTCAGAAGTTGGAGAGATCTCCCATGCTCATAGATTGGCAGGATTAATATAGTAAAATGGCCATCTTGTTGAAAGCAATCTACAGATTCAATATGATCTACATCAAAATTTCAACTCAATTCTTCATATAGTTAGAAAGAGCAACTCTCAAATTCATCTGGAATAACAACAACAACAACAAAAAAAACCACAAGGACAGTGAAAATTATTCTCAACAATAAAAGTACTTCTATGGAATCACCATCCCTGACTTCAGGCTGTACTATAGAGCAATATTGATAAAAACTGCATAATATTGGTACAGAGACAGGCATGTAGATCAATAGAATAGGATTGAAGCCCAGAAAATGAACCCACACACCTATGGTCACTTGATCTTTGACAAAGAAACTAAAACCGTCCAGTGGAGAACAAGGCCAGCATTTTCAACAAACGGTGGTTCAATTGGCAGTTGACATGTAGAAGAATAAGAATTGATCCATTCTTATCTCCTTGTACAAAGTTCAAGTCCAAGTTGATCAAGAACCTCCACATAAAACCAGATATACTGAATCTATTTGAAGATAAAGTGGGGAAAAGCCTCAAACACATGGGCACAGGGGAAGATTTCCTGAACAGAACACCAATGGCTTATTCTCTAAGATCAAAAATTGATAAATGGAACCTCATAAAATTGCAAAGCTTCTGTAAGGCAAAGGACACTGGCAATAGAACAAAATGGCAACCAACAGATTGGGAAAAGATCTTTACTAATCCTACATTCAATAGAGTGCTAATATACAATATATACAAAAAACTCAAGAAGTTGGATGCCAGAGAACCATATAAACTTATTAAAAAGAAGGGGAACACAGCTAAGCAGAGAATTCTCAACTGAGGAAACTTGAATGGCTGAGAAACACCTAAGAAAATATTTAACATCCTTAATCATCAGGGAAATGCAAATCAAAATGACCCTGAGATTCTACGTCATACCACTCAGAATGGCTAAGATTAAAAACTCAGGTGACAGAACATGCTGCTGAGGATGTGGAGAAAGGGGAACACTCCTCCATTTTTGGTGGGATTGCAAGCTGGTACAAAAACTCTGGAAATAATTCTAGATGTTCCTCAGAAATTTGAACATAGGACTACCCAAGGACTCAGCTATACCACTCCTGGGAATATATCCAGAAGATGCTAAAACATAAAATAAGGATAGGTGCTCCGCTATGTCCATAGCAGCCTTATTTATAATATCCAGAAGCTAGAAACAACCCAGATGTTCCTCAACACAGGAATGGATACAGAAAATGTGGTGCATTTGCACAATGGAATACTAATCAGCTATTTAAAAAATAACTTCATGGAATTCGCATGCAGATGGATGGATCTAGAAAACATCATCCTGAGCGAGGTAACCCAATCACAAAAGAACACACATAGTAAGAACTCACTGATAAGTGGGCATTTGGCAAAGAGCATGGAATACCCATGATACAATTCACAGAGAACATGAAGCACTTGAGGAAGAAAGACTAGAGGGGGAGGAGCAAAGAGGGGAAGAATCAGGTATGGGAGGAGGTGGAGGAGATGTACAGAGGGTCAGGAAATTGAACAGAGTTGCGTAGCAATACCAGAATGGGGAACTGGGGGTAGCAACTAGAAACTTCCAGGTGCCAGGAGAAAAAGAGCCTCCCAGGACCCCACAGTGATGACATTAGCTTACTGACAGAAGGGAGAACCTGTCAAGACCATATCCAGAGGTTAGGCATGGCCCCCTGGTTTAGGGATGGGGATACCTACCCATCTCCAAAAATTTAAACAAGAATTGCTTCTGTCTAAAGTAAATACAGGGACAAAGAGTGGAGCAAAGACTGAAGGAAAGACCATCCAGACACTGCCTCACCTGGGGATCCATTCCACATGTAGACACCAAACCCAGACACTATTCTGGATGCCAAGTGATTGCTGAAAGGAGGTTGGTACAGCTGTCTCCTAAGAGGCTCTGCCAGATCCTGATCAATAGAGATGAGGAATCTCACAGGCAACCATTGGACTGAGCACAGGGAACAATGGAGGAAGTAGGGTATGAACTGAAGGAGCTGAAGGGAGCTTATCTGGCATCAATGGGAGGGGAGGCCCTTGGTCCTGTGAAGGCTTGAAGCCCCAGAGTAGAGGAATGCTAGGGTGGTGAGGCCTGAGTGGGAAGGTGTGTGTGGGAGCACCCTCATAGAGGTAGGGTAAGTGGGGATGGGATAGGAGGTTTGCAGAGGGGAAACTGAGAAAGGGAACAACATTTGAAATGTAAATTTTTAAAAAAGATTTAAAAAATCAAAGATGGCAGGTAATGATTTATGAAGGTAGAGGTTGTAAATCCAGGCTCACGACTGAGGCACAGGCTTTACAGGAAGTCTTTCACTTTAAGATCTCACATATCTTGTTCTCAGCCTGCTAAGTCTCAGTCTAAGTCACTGAAATCTTGTTTAAACATCTGTTGAAGATATTGAATATTAGAACTAAAATTAAAGTTGTTTGTCACACTTCTGTATTTAACAGAAGCTCAATGTTAACATCCAGAAAAGAGAAAAAGTATTAACTTGTACTTGGAAAGTTCACAAATTTTGTCATTGAATATACACAGTAGTCTTCTGTTTCCTCATTATTATTATTAATTAGCATGCTGACAGCTATGAGGGATAGTGGTTAACAGAGCAGTTAATTTTTAGCATTTTTGAAAGCATCTCACATAGAAAGTATAATTAGAAGAGATGGGATATACTTGTGATTGTCTTAATTGGTTTCTCTGCTGCTGTGCTAAAACCTTGTCCAAACCAGTAAAGGGTTCATAGTCCATCACTGAGGAAAGTTGTGGTAGGAACTCAAGCAAGAACCTGTCCCAGGAACTGAAGCAGAGGCACTGAGGAACTAGCTTGCTCAGGTGATATTAGGACCACCTGGCCAGCACGGCACTGTTCCCAATGGTTGGAACAAAAATCAATTTTTTCTTAGATATTTTCTTTATTTATATTTACAATGTTAGCCCCATACCTAGTTTTCCCTCTGAAAATGCCCTATCCCTTCCTCTTCCCCCTCCTCCTTCCCCTGTTCAACAGCTCACCCACTCCTGCTTCCTGGCCCTGGCATTCCCCTACACTGGGGCATAGAGCCTTCACAGGACCAAGGGCCTCTCCTCCCACTGATGACCAACTAGGCCATCCTCTGCTACATATGCAGCTAGAGCCATGTTTTTTCTTTGATTGGTGGTTTAGTCCCAGGGAGCTCTGGAGGTACTCCTGGGCATATAACCAGAAGATGCTACAACATGTAATAAGGACACATGCTCTACTATGTTCATAGTGGCCTTATTTATAATAGCCAGAAGCTGGAAAGAACCCAGATGTCCCTCAACAGAGGAATGGATACAAAAATTGTGGTACATTTACACAAAGGAGTAACTACTCAGCTATTAAAAACAATGAATTCATGAAATTCCTAGGCAAATGGATGGAACTAGAAGATGTCATCCTGAGCAAGGTAACCCAATCACAAAAAACCACACATGATATGTTATGTGGATATTAGCCCAGAAGCTCAGAATACCCAAGCTACAATTTGCAAAACACATGAAACTCAAGGAGAAGGAGGATCAAAGTGTGGATACTTCCTTCCTTCTTAGAAGGGGGAACAAAATACCCATGGAAGGAGTTACAGAGACAAAGTTTGGAGCAGGGACTAAAGGAATAACTATTCAGATTCTGCCCCACCTGGCGATTCATTCCATAAACAACTACCAAACCCAGACACTATTGCGGATGCTAACAAGAACTTGCTGACAGGAGCCTGATAAAGCTGTCTCCTGAGAGGCTCTGACAGTGGCTGACAAATACAGAAGTGAATGCTCACAGTTATCTATTGGGAGAAGCACAGAGTCCCCAAGGAAGGAGCTAGAGAAAGGACCCAAGATGCTGAAGGTGTTTGCAGCCCCACAGGAGGAGCCACATCAATAATTAATCAAGGAAATATCCCACATCATGCCAGCAGGCCAGTTCATGAAGACAGTCTTTCAGTTGAGGTTTCTTCTTCCCAGGTTACTCCATTTTGTGTGAAATTGACAAAAATGTAGCCACAATGACTTAAGTTAATTAGTGGAGGATCTAGTTCTCTGACACATTGGGGTATTATATAGAATTACAAGATTTCTCTATAAAGACGCACAACTGTCTTTGCTTCTTTGATTACCTAGTCCATATAGTTATATCACAAGGTCTTCCTCCCACTCCTACTATAGATGCAGTCACAGAAGTTTTTTCCCTCATGTATTTAAATTTTTTTTCCTTAATTTATTTATGTATTCATTTTACACCCTGATTGCAGCCTCTTTCCTCCTCCCCTTGAATTCCTCCCTCCCCTTCTCCCCTCCCAGTCCTCACACTATTCCCCTTTTTGCTTCTCTTCTGAAAAGGGAAGGCCCCCACTACCAACCCACCCTGGCACATGGAGTCACACATTTGCTTATAGAAAAATCTGTTTCTCAAAGGATGACTTCCTCTAGGAAACTGGCTATGCAGTTGAGCAGTCAACCCAGCAACAGGTGGAAAGTAAGCAATCAAACCAGCAAAACATAAGACCCAAAAAAAGGGCATCGTTTCCTCTTGTTCTACCTTGTCCCTGCTTAGAACACTCAGCAGGCTCAAAGGTTTATTGACCTAAGAGACAGCAATGTTTCTCTTTGTCACTCTGGGTTGAAAATCTTGCCACACACATTTAACCTCCTTAAGTCTTTCACAGCCTTCTTGCTTGGCTCCTGGCTCCTACTCAGTGAGTTTTCAGCCCCTTCCTGGAACCTGCTCTGTCTCTAACCATGACTAACCACTAGTCTCTCCCATACCACCATGAACTGCCTGCTCTTTCTCTGCTCCTCTTAGCTCACTGGGGCCTGCTACCCTTGTCTCTGTCAGATCCTAGAGTTGTACAGGCACATTAGGCAGCTTCTCTATAACTTCCTAGACCTCTATGATGTTAGAGTCCACCCTCTGGCAGAGTTCCTGCTTGCAACCCTTTCCCCTAAATGCCTACCTCTTTGCTGTGCTTCTGAAGGATGTCTTCTTTCCCAGCTGGTCTGTGTCTCAGATCACTCCTACCTCTAACAATGACCATGTTTAAACTCACTGGCTCCTCACTTGCCTTCTCTAATCTCTTCTCCTAGGACTTGGAGATTTCATTACATCTATACTACAAAATGTTTGGCCCCCAGTACAAACTAGGTAACCAATCTAACTGGTCAGAAAATGGCACATTTGATTTTTAAATTCTCAAAGATTATAACAACTTCTGTTCCACCACACAAGCAAATAATCTCCCTAAGATCTATCTGCTCTCTACTCTACAGAAATTATCTCGAAGCCTTTTGTGTTTCATGCTCCTGTCTCCTCTCTGAGCCTTCTTTGTTCTCTGTCCACTCTAGTCCCTCCCCCTGACCACCAAATTCAATTTTACAGAGATTCAAATGTTTTTGTGTATAAATAATATTAAAATTTGCCACATGTGTTTTGTTTGTTTGTTTGTTTTGTTTTGTTTTTACTCTATATAGAAAAAGTTGGCTCTGGAGTTGGGCTATGGCCTGCTCTCTCCAAACTCAAGCACACTTATTTAAAAGTATCCTCTAAATTCTCTGTTCTGGGTCAGGAAATCTCTCTGGCAGGGAGAAGAAGAACAAAACAGAACAGCCTGGAATAAAACACTATGTGCTTAAAAACAATTCAAAGGTAAACTATTCCCAAAGTGGATTATTGCTGCTTATCTCATGCCCCCTTTTTGGGTTTTATTTAACTCTTTAAACACCCCCCCCTGCACACACAAACCTCTAAAAACTTTTGCTAAAATGTAAACTTTGCTTTATGTCAAAAATTTAAGATTATTGTGTAAATGTTATGTATTTCAGGATTTATAAGTTCTTTGTATGTTGTTTAAAAAATCTGTAATATCTGTGATGAAAGTTAGCTTAAAAGTTGTAACAAATTTTAAAAATTTATACATGAGTAGTTTTAATTTGCTACAGCATGCTTGAATGTAACTTGGATTCAACTGTTGCTTAGGAAAGTAGATTGTTTATTAAAAGGGTGTGTACCTAATGGGCTTACCTTGGAGTAAATAGCAGGCAGCTTTGTGGCTTGCTGCTATCTTGGCTGATGACCTCATCAGGATGGAAGAAACCATGTAGCTGGTAGCCATCTTTCATATGCTTAATGATTAGGGTTTATAAATTCCTAAAGTTATAATAATGGTCTACTCAGGTTAGCAGAGATTGACATAGGAATGTATGTCTAATCACTCTACAGAAACGATACAAGTTGTGTTTCGAAGATCTTTTAAAATTTATTCCTTATTGTATACAGACTGTTTTGAAAGATCCACTTTTATCCAAAGTCATTTTCTACTTGAGTTTGATAGTACGACGATAGTGGTTGATAGTTTGAGTAGAAAAATGAAAAGGAATAAAATTTTGTTTGTTTGTTTGTTTGTTTGTTTGTTTCAAACAAAAACTTGCTTTCCAATAACTGCTCTCAGTAATCAAGCACTTATGTCTCATGGTAAATGATTGGGTATTTCCCGATGAAAGGGAAAGAAAAAGTTTAAAATTTATGTAGGTTGTAATGGTCAAAGAAAGTAATTTAAGGTGTATAAATGCAAGTTGTGAAGACTTGAGGAAGTGATTTAAAGTATTATATAACATGTTGTTATATAATATGTTCTATATAATATTGACTTTAAAGCTTAATTTAATAAATGAAGCACTGGATACTATTATCATAGTCACTGGCTTAATTTTTTAAATTTTCTTTGGTTGTTTTATAAATATAAACTTAAAAGTGCTTCTCATTGTGCTATAAACATCTCTGTCCAATCAATATACATTCAACCTTGGACAGAGAAAAGAATATTTATGCTTTTATCCCAGAACTGACATTTGGTAGTTTCTCTGCATCATTGCCAAGAAGTGAAGCTCGATCATATATCCATTCAAGAGTAGACTGCCAATAGAAGGTCAGATTGTAATGTGGTATGTTTTTACTTCCTTTATAAATTGTTAAGTTCCTTGTGGCTTGGACCCATGGGGCTGTAGTCTGAAAGACATCAACATTCAGGCTATGTTCACAGTATATAATGAATAAATGTGCTCATTGATGAGGAGGAGAAAGGCTATATTTAACAACTTTAGTTATATCTGTGCACTTAACTAAGAGAAAAAAGATTTGGGTAAAAGCAAAATGAAATAGATACTTTTTAAATGTTGAAGTATTGTTTTCTCTATGTGTGAGACTGAGAGAATTAAGTGTCATTGATGAAATAAACAAAATTTAAAGATTGTCAAATTATGGTTTGTATTCTCTACTTGAACATAACCTATTTTCTTTCACCATAGTTCTGACAGTTTTTTTCCTATGAAGCAAAGGTAATAATACTATACTTATAATGTAATAACCAGGCAGTAAAATGAATGTAGTCAAAACCTGGTTCAATAAATAATAATACAGATGTTCTCTTAAATAATAGAAAATAATTTTTGTTTCATGGCCTAAAATAATGTCTTATGGTGACAATTCTTTTTTTAAAAAGTTAATATTTTTAGTTTTATGATTATAATACTACAATATAATTTTTCCAATGTTAAATTTTATTTTTCTCATTATTTATAAATAGAAATATATTAAGTAAAACACATGGGCGAATAATGTATAGAAGAAGTTGTGGGTGAGGAAGAAAGCATTCCATTACACTTGGATAAGACTCTTTTCTGGATAGAAGCCATTATTCAGCTACAGGGTCTCTGATTAAAGGTGACTAAGCCTCGGATCCCTTGGGAAATGTTAATAGCTGTGCTTCCAAATTGTGTTTTCAAAATATTTAGTAGAAAAAAAAACCTTAAAAATAGATTCCACAATTAACAAAATTTACATACGAATAGTTTAGCAGTAACAGTGAAAATTAAAGGTAGAAAATGTAGGAAGAGAGTAAGAGTAGGTTCTTCAAAGAGACAAACAACTAGTAAGGGATGTGGGGGAAGGAGGGGAGCCAGAGTGCCTTGCTTAGCAGGCTCAAGGTTCAGGGTTTGGTCTTTTTCAGAGCGGGGAGGGTATAGGGGGCTTTGGGGATAGCATTTGAAATGTCAATGAAGAAAATATCTAATAAAAATGCCTTAAAAAGAAAAAAAAAAACTCAGCACATAGACAGTACCTCCTGCTAAAACTAAAATGAAGTCCATAGTTCTGAGAAAGTCTCTAAATGTGCTAACCTTGCTTTTTGGCTTCTGTAGTTCTGCTTCTGGCTAACTGTTCTTGTTAACTTAGTCAGGGTTTCTATTCCTGCACAAATATCATGACCAAGAAGCAAGTTGGGGGGGAAAGGGGTTTATTCAGCATACATTTCCACATTGCTGTTCATCACCAAAGGAAGTCAAGCAGGTAAGGAGGCAGGAGCTGATGCAGAGGCCATGGAGGGATGTTACTTATTGGCTTGCTTTCCCTGGCTTGCTCAGCTTGCCTTTTTACAGAACCCAAGACTACCAGCCCAGGGATGGCACCATCCGAAATGGGCCCTGCCCCCTTGATCACCAACCTAGAAAATGCCCCACAGCTGGATCTCATGGAGGCACTTCCCCAACTGAAGCTCCTTTCTGAGTGATAACTTCAGCCTGTGTCAAGGTGACACACAAAACCGGCCAGTACATATGTCAACCCAGAACATGGTTTTTATGCTTAAAAGCTCACCTCAAGAAAGGCTCAAGGTTACGCCAGGATCCTAAACACACAATATAGTCAGTGGCTATCTAATAAAGACTTTCTATTGGCAAAAAGAAAAAAAAAGAGAAATATTTACACTGTTACACTGTTTTCTGTTCAAGTACTGGGTTCTGATCGAAAGACTGAGGCTAAGGTAAGCAATCTCTCTCTCTCTCTCTCTCTCTCTCTCTCTCTCTGTGTGTGTGTGTGTGTGTGTGTGTGTGTGTGTGTGTGTGTGTGTGTGCCCTTGAGACCCTTCCTTTAAGGATCATGGCACACCCTGTTGTGTCATTAGCTCAACATGTTCTTTTCACAAAAGTCTACTGTGAGTAAGCTGTTCCTCTCCAGAAATTAAAAGTTCTAACCCAATGATGAAAGAGATATTGAGACACAAAGACACACAAGGAAAATGGCCTGATAGTTGGGAATCAGAAACAGGAGACCTCAAATTGTGAGCCAAAGAGTATCAACATTTGCCAACAATCATCAGAAGCTAGAAGTAAAGTACTTTTCTTAGAACAGATAGAGTTCAGGTCCAATGATACCTTGGTTTCTGACTTTGTGGAGCACTATGTGAAAACTGTTTTAAACTCCTCAGCTTCTTTTTTTTTTTTTTTATTTGTCATGGAATCCCTAGAAAGAAATTATAGCAGCAATAGAGGAGTGTTCCTATTTTTCCACATCATCACCAGTATCTGCTGTCACCTGAGTTTTTGATCTTAGCCATTTTGACTGGTGTGAGTTGGAATATCAGGGTTGTTTTGATTTGCATTTTCCTGATGACTAAGGATGTTGAACATTTTTTAGGTGCTTATTGGCTATTTGGTATTCCTCAGTTGAAAATTCTTTGTTTAGCTCTGTACCCCATTTTAATAGGGTTATTTGGTTTTCTGGAATCTAACTTCTTGACTTCTTTGTATATATTGGATATTAGTCCCCTATCAGATTTAGCATTGGTAAAGATCTTTTCCCAATCTGTTGGTTGCCCTTTTGGTCTTATTGACAGTGTCCTTTGCCTTATAGAAACTTTGCAATTTTATGAGGTCCAATTTGTCGATTATTGCTCTTACAGCACAAGCCATTGGTGTTCTGTTCAGGAATTTTTCCCCTGTGCCCATATGTTCACGGCTCTTCCCTACTTTCTCCTCTATAAGTTTCAGTGTTTCTGGTGTTATGTGGACCTCCTTGATCCACTTGGACTTGAGTTTTGTACAAGGAGAAAAGAATGGATTGATTTGCATTCTTCTACTGGTACAACCACTCTGGAAGTCAGTTTGGGGGTTCCTCAAAAAATTTGACATAGTATTACCTGAGGGCCCAGCAATACCATTCCTGGGCGTATACCCAGAAGATGCTACAACATGTAATAAGGACACATGCTCTACTATGTTCATAAGTGCCTTATTTATAATATACAGAAGCTGGAAAGAACCCAGATGTCCCTCAACACAGGAATGGATATAGAAAATGTGGTACATTTACACAATGGAGTACTACTCAGCTATTAAAAACAATGAATACATGAAATTCTTAGACAAATGGATGGAACTAGAAAATATCGTCCCAAGTGAGGTAACCCAATCACAAAAGAACACACATGGTATGCACTCACTGATAAGTGGATATTATCCCAAAATCTTGGAATACCCAAGATAAAATTCATAAACCACATGAAACTCAAAACGAAGGAAGACCAAAGTGTGGATACTTCGATCCTTCTTAGAAGGGGTGAACAAAACACCCATGGAAATAGTTACAGAGACAAAGTGTGGAGCAGAGACTGAAGAAATGACCATCCAGAGACTGGCCCACCTGGGGATCCTTCCCATATACAATCACCAAACCTAGACACTGTTGTAGATGCCAACAACTACTTGCTGACAGGAGCCTGATATAGCTCTCTCCTGAGAAGCTCTGACAATGCCTGACAGATACAGAAGTGGATGCTCTGAACCATCCATTGGACTGAGCATAGGGTCCCCAATGCTTGTACTAACATCTCCAGGAGTTAAAGAAGCTAAGGAGCTGAAGGGGTTTGCAGCTCCATACGAGCAACAATATGAACTAACCAATACCCTTAGAGTGCCCAGGGACTAAACCACCAGCAAAAGAGTACACACAGTGGGATTCATAGCTCCAGCTACATACATAGCAGAGGATGGCCTAGTCAGTCATCAATGGGAGGAGAGGCTCTTGGTCCTGTGAAGGCTCTATACAACAATGTAGGGGAATGCCAGGGACAGGAAGTTGGAGTGGGTGGGTTGTTGAACAGGAGGAATGGGGGATAAAGAGAGGGTGTTTTTCGGAGGGGAAACCAGGAATGGGGATAACATTTGAAATGTAAATAAATAAAATATTCAGTAAAAAAAAAAAAAAGGAAAAAATTGTACTTCTATTGAGATGTAGTCACATTTAAAACACAATTTTTCCTTCCCTCCTTTCAAAGACTTTTCAAGATTAAAATGTATGAATCAAATTTCGGTTTGAAACACCCTATCAGCTAAAATGTAAGCAAGAGATTCAGTGGATTGGGATTCCATGTATTTTGTGCCCTCAGCATCATGATATTAATTGAATAAAGAGATATTTAAAAAGTGTTTGTTAAACAAAGACATAGATTTCTGTGCTATGTGTTCCTTAAATGCATTATGAATAATGAAGCCTATATAATTCTGAATCCAAGTCTAGCAATTTCTGTGTTAGAAATATTTTTTGAATATAGTAGACAAAGCTCAAATTAATGAATAAGAGATAAATACTAGCTTTACATATATACAAAGACCTGAAGTCCAGATGTTCTGAAATGAGAAGTAATCTACATGCTTAAATGGGAAGACATAGATATTCAGTCTTTTCCTCTCTCCTGTGCCTTCATTCATTCCCCCTTTGTCTTGAACTTTATATAGATCATCTATCCTGGTCACAAAATACCTAGGTTAACCCCAAACCTCACACAGCTACCTCTTATCAACTGAAAAGAGGAAAAGCTCTGATGGTAGTGTTGGTGCAAGGTATGGCATCGCTACTTTTAATGGTTCTCATTTTGGCCATTCTATATGCCTGCACTAGTGAGAAATTGTAATTCAGATGCTTCAGCTAGGAGTCTATTTGTCTCCAGTCACATGGACGAGAACTTAGGATAGGGAGATGTCTATATGAAGAAGTACTACTGGTGAGAAAACAAATAAACAAATAGGTGAAATGCATCCTAGGGTGCCAATGTAATAAACCATGCTCATTACAATAAAACTACTTCAAGGTAGAAATATTCAGCTTATCTGTGAGAAATATTATACAGAGTAGAATAAATTGTGCAGTGTGTTTTGGTTAATTTTAAAAGATTTATTTGTGTTATTTTTATGTGTATGTGTATTGTGTCTGCATGTATTTATGCTTTATGGGTGCCTAGTGTCTACGGTGATCAGAAGAGAGTGCCACGTTTCTTGGAAATGGAGTTCAGATGGTTAGTAGCTACCAGGTGGGTGCTAGGAACTGAACCCAAGTCTTCAGTTAAGAGTGTTGAATGTACTTAACCACTGTGCTGTCTCTTGTGAGCATTGTGAGGGTTGGTTTTTAAGTTGGATGGGCACATCTGGACAACTGATTGCTAATGCTAATGTGAGAGTCTTGTTTTCAGGATGTTATTGAATTAAGTTAAAGTATCTCATTTCTATTATCTTTATGTTACGCACATCCCAGTGTAGTGACTTAGCAGGTTGAGAGGCCTAAAAGCTCTCATGAGACACAGAGTTTCAAAAGAAACTCATTCTCCTGGGAAGACATTCTCACAATCCGTATATCCCCCGAGTTAGTCTGGTGTATGGATCCACGTGCTCTCCTTTAGTATTATTTTATTAAAGCTTGAATTCTGACCTAGCTAAGCCTTCCAGTTTTCCAATGTCCTAGAAAATCCTTGAATTCAGTAGGAATCTAGAGACATGGAAACTAATTAGGCATTATAAAGAACCGTGCCGGAGTAGCTCAAGGCTGGTCTGCAGAATGTTTACTAGGGACAATAGCCAGTCTTACCCAGGCAAGGGACTATGAAAGAGTTAGGATTTCCCACTGAGACAGGAATCTTCACTACAGCCAGGTATGGCAGACTACATTACTTATTACACTATTCACTTAGAATAAAAGCTAAGTTGCTCCCATATACAGGAATTTACAATGATTTAGGAAGTAGATCAGGCTGTGGTTTTAGAGTATTGCATTATTCAGGAGAAGATTAGCTAGAGTGGAACTCCTTAATTGAAACCATGACTTGGTTGTGAATACCCTTTCCCTGGGAGTGTAAAGACCTCACACCTGGAACTAAGAATATAGCTGACCATAGATAGAACTGACTTTGTCTCAGTTGTTTTATTGCCCAGTTCCTGCCAGTCTTTGTGTTTACATTTCTTCTGTTTTGTGTAAGCGTCATTAAGCATCCGGTGATCTCATTGTACCTTGCCGTTGTGTTACCTAACTCCTCTTTTTTCTTTTGTATAAAAAGTCTAGTGCCCAATTTGACAAATTACATTCAGATTCTACACACCCTCTCATGTGGTCTCTGTTTGTCACCCACTTTCGCCGAACTCCTTTGCCCATCTGCTCCAGAGAACCCATTCCACGCAGACAGGGGACTTAAAGGGTCTGGGGCATCTTTATATATGCTATAAAGAGCAAAATTATAGGATATTTCATCTCTAATGTTTACATGTATCTCTTAGTGCACTTACTATAAAATCATGAACCTAGTATGAGATACATTTTTAATCATAGAATTCACTCATTATGAAATTCCATCTCAAATAGACACTTTTCAAGTGACTCATAAACATCATTCCATCATCTAAATTGATATTACAAAAATTGATAACATTAATGTGATGCAAAATTGTGATAAATTTTTGCCTACATTATATATATGCAAATACATATATTTAATGAATTGATTTTTGATTATAGTTTAGTGACAAAGTATTTAAAACATGAGCCTTGGAGTATTGTGATTTATACAAAGATTGTGAGAAAGTTATCTTAATTCCATTATAGACATTGATATTCGAAAGTCTAATGGCACTATATGACTTCTATTGTCTACTTATAAATATATAAAAAACAAAAAATAGAAATAAATGCTAATGTACCACAGTATAATTTAATCTAGTGAAATTGTACAACAATTTATTTTTTAATGTAATTTATTTCTTTATCTGTTCAAACAAGTAGAGGGCAAAAATGTATATGCACACAGAACATTTTTGAGGGAAGGGAACATTAGTTTGCTAGAATTTTCTATGGTGTCTCTAAAGAAGGATTAATACGCTTTGCTCCAAGCTGAGCGAAATGTTTGCCAGGAGCACCACAATGATCAGTTGTTTTACCTTCACTGAATAGATTTTTCTGATTAACTTGCTAAAGTTCTGATTTATGGAAAAACTTTTGTCCTAGCTACTAGGCAAAAGTATTGATGCAAACCCTAATTGAGATTAATAAGCTGACATTCTGGTTTTAAACCAGGATTCACTTGTCAGTTATTTAAATCTCAGTCCTAACAGTTCTTAAAGGGAAAAAAAATAAAGATGGAATGGAATCCCAAAGCTCTGCCACCATTGGCACCAAGTGTTTTGCTTCATCACGCCATCATGTGGCCCCTAAACATCTGCTGTTTCTCTTCTAAGGGGAATGAATGGGATCCTTAATGTAAGAATGGACAACAGGAAAGAGGGTGCTGTCACTTTCTCAGGAGTCAATAACAAGTTCTAAGCAGTGGAAAGGCCTGCACACAGACTAGATGAGTACAAGTGAGACAATCAGTTGCCAATGAACTGGGCAGAGGGCTTACCAGTCTTCTCCACAGTCCTCCGTGAGTGAAAGGATGCGATGCTGGAAGAAATCAAGGGACTAGAGACAGGAGATGAGGTGGAAGGGAGGGAGAGCTCTTTGGAGCATGGAGTATGAACTCACACAGATTTTCTCTTCCCTAAGATCTTGATAGCTACAGTAGTCAAATGCTGGAGGAAGTTACATTCCTGCTAAGATGTGAGCCCAGACCTAAGTCTTTCTTTGCCCTATACATTGGGAATAATTTTCTCTATTATCAAGGGAGCACAAGGATTATTTGGTGAACTGGTGAGAATTCTATAAGAATCAAGCAACTGAGGGCCTCTCTCTTGCTCTCAGTGTATCCTTGCTTGGGTGGGTGGTCCAGGGTTTCTTATTCCTTGGAGGCCATTTGGGCCATGAGATCCACCACCCTGTTGCTGTAGCTGTATTCCTTGTCATATCAGGAAATGAGCTTTACAAAGTTGTCATTGAGAGCAATGCCAAACCCAGCATCAAAGGTGGAAGAGTGGGAGTTGCTGTTGAAGTCACAGGAGATAACCTGGTCCTCAGTTTATCCCAGGATGCCCTTCAGTGAGCCCTCAGATGCCTGCTTCACCAACTTCTTGATGTCATCATACTTGGCAGGTTTTCCCAGGAAGCATGTCAGATCCACAACTGATACATTGTGGGTAGGAACACAATGACCTTGCCCACAGCCTTGGCAGAAATGATGTTCTGGACAGCCCCACGGCCATCACGCCACAGCTTTCCAGAGGGGCCATCCACAGTCTTCTGAGTGGCAATGATGGCATGGACGGTGGTCATGAGCCCTTCTATGATGTCAAAGTTGTCATGAATGACCTTAGCCAAGGGGGCTAAGCAAAGCAGTTGGTGGTGCCGGATGCATTGCTGACAATCTTTTTTTTTTTTTTTTTCTTTTTGGTTTTTTTGAGACAGGGTTTCTTTGTATAGCCCTGGCTGTCCTGGAACTCACTTTGTAGACCAGGCTGGCCTCGAACTCAGAAATACGCCTGCCTCTGCCTCCCAAGTGCTGGTATTAAAGGCGTGTGCCACCACGCTGACAATCTTGAGTGAGTTGTCATAGTTCTCATGGTTCATATCCATCACAAACATGGGGGCATTAGCAGAAGGGGCAGAGATAATGACCCTTTTGGTCCCACCCTTCAGGTGGGCCTGGCCTTCTCCATGGTAGTGAAGATGCCAGTGACTCCATGACATATTCTGCACCAGCATCACCCCATTTGATGTTAGTGAGATCTCACTCCTGGAAGATGGTGATGGGCTTCCTGTTGATAACAAGCTTCCCATTCTCAGCCTTGACTGTGCTGTTGAATTTTCCATGGTGTAGTCATACTGGAACATGAAGACCATGTAGTTTAGGTCAATGAAGGGGTTGTTGATGGCAACAATCTCCATTTTGCCATGTGCAGAGCAGAAGGCAGCTCCATTCACACCAACCTTTACCATTTTGTCTACGGAATGAGGCTGGCACTGCACAAGAAGATGCGACTGTCTCTGGAACAGGGAGGAGCAGAGAGCTACTTTCTCTGACTTTTAAATCTACCCCCCACCCCATCAGGGTCCTCTGCCAATTTCTTTCTTCCCTCCTTTATTTTCCTCCTCCTCCATCTCTCACTTTCTTTCCTTTTTCTTTAACAAAGAAGAAAGGAAAATAGTCCTTTCCATTGTCTTGAGCCCTAAGTGGAAGTCAAAAGGAATTAAGTTCCATAATTACAATGAAACTGTGGCTGTGGAAAGCATCCTGGAGTAGTGGGAAGGGAATGAAAATATGAAGACATACAGTGGAAAGACAAAAAGGCCAGGCTTGAGTGACTCTCTGGGTATTTCAAAACACTTGAAAGGACTATGCTTTCAGTGAGAACACACAGAAAATTCACAGACAAAAGCTGTTGGCTCATGAGATACTCAGCAAGTAAGTTAAATTAAGGTCTGCAATGCCCAGCTGTTCACAAGACTCCATCATTGATCACTACAAGCTGACTCTAACTTGTCTATACACACACATGCTTGCTAGAAGAAGCAGAGAATCCCCTTCCCCTCCATCAGCTAGTATCAGTTGTGTGAGATGCCCTTTGGGACAAAAGACTAACATTATTGGAGGTCAAAGCTACAACAGAGTTATTTGAAGTGAAATACGTCCAGATGTTGTTCTGTCTGTGCTTGGGAGTAGATTCTTCACGGTTTATTTTTCTTCTTTAAAACATTTCTGTAGGCGATTGCCATTGTTTTATATCTCTGTAAATCTCTTGAGTGTTTTGATCACTGAAATGCAGCCAGATTGGCAGGCACATCTGCATTAAAGCTATTTTAGTTGGTTGTGATGGCCATACCCCATAAGGAGTAGTTGAACACTAGAACCGAACTCTATTTTTCTAATCTTCTCACAAAGTTGTAAATAATCCATGCTACTTCACCAAAACAAGACAATTAATAGTTTACCACAGATTATTTGCAATGTGTTATCTGAGGCTTATTTTCTGATATTCTCAGTTAAAATTCTTTTTAAAAATGAAATGAATGCTTTTTCAAAGGAAAACAAATTAAAGCATCATGAGCTTGGTTGTTGGAGTTTTGTAGATCTTTAAAATGTTAAGGCATTTTTATTATATAATATTGTATTTTATTTGTGGAGCAGGATATTACATAGATACAGGATGATGTCAAAATCCTTATGGACCTGAGGATGATCTTACAATCCCACTCCTCCTGTCTATCTTTCCTGAATACCAGGACTACAGGCACATGCCACCATGCCCACTTCTATGACTTGCAGGGAACTGAACCCAGGGATGTCCCCAGGAACAATATATAATACAGTTTAAAAATCATTTCTTTTATAAGATAAATAAGCTACAATGGTCATGCTGACAGGTGTAAATTTACCAAAAAGTTGAACTTTCTCTTAAAAGAATAATTTTTGGGAAAGAAATATCAGCTATTGCTTTTCTGATGATAAGACACTAATGTTAACTCATTTTTTAGTAGATGCCTGCAGAATAATTCCAGATTAAACATTACATAATGTATACATGTATCAAAGCATGGTAACCCTAAATATGTGTGTGCCCAAGAATGCAGTGTTATTTAACTAAGTTTTAAATTCTTCTTAGCACCCTGAAGTGAATTCAGCACCTTTTTTTTTTTTTTTTAAATGAGCACCTGGTATCACTGATAGATTAGTGCTACTTCTTTAGGCAAGCTAAGATGACTTTATGTTATGTGTCATTTGTACCATGATAAATAAAAAGGCCTAGCACAGGGAACTGTAGAGATGGCTCAGTAGCTGAGAGAATTGGCTGTTCTGGAGAACTTGGGTTTGACTCCCGATTCCCACATTACAGCTCACAACCATCTGAAACTCCAGTTCCAAAGGAATGGCTACTTCTCCTGACTTCCAGCATGCACATGGTTCATTTCTACATACCCAAGCACACACTCGTACACATGCTCAGACAAGAAAATCATATTTTAGAGAGTAGCACACTGAAAAGGAAGAAATCTCAGGCCTGTTAGAAAAAGTTTTTGAGCTCATTAGCCACTGCAATGCATACAATTTAGATTTAAAAGCTTTAAGTGTGTGTGTGTGTGTGTGTGTGTGTGTGTGTGTGTGTGTGTGTGTGTACATGTTGGGGTTCATTCACGTGTCAGTGCCTATGTGACCCAGGAGAAGACAATATATAGGTTGGAGCTAGAGTTACACGTAGTTGTGAGGCAGCTATGGGTGCTAAGAACTTAACTAGGTTTTCAAAAGACCTGAGTCATTTCTCCACACCCAACATAGGATTTTATGAAAGCACATATTGCCAATACATTTGAAATTTTCTCTTCTCTAATCTATATTTTGTCATATTTCCTTTCTAGAGAACACTTCTGTCTTTAAGTGAGTGTGAATTCTTGTATCCTGTGTGTGTACAGTTTTACCTAATGAATGCATATTGATTCATTTATGTACCATATCAGATGGCTCATAACTTTATCCAAATTATACCTCTGTGTCATGCCATAGTGCCTTACCTCATTTTGTAAGCATTATTAGTCAACCTGCTTTTTCCTTCTCTATAATGTGTTTTACTATTCATCTATGTTGGTACATTATATACCTCATTTACACTAGAGGCTACAAAGCTTTCCATCGTATCAGTGTTGCACTGTGTCACTCCATGTAAACAAACACAAACACATCACCCATCTACTTTCCAGTCTCTGTCAGTAAGTACTGTGTATTTTCTGAGGCTTTATAATCACCAGCACTGCTGGGTTTGGACTCAGGCAAATTGCCTTAGGCACAAATAAGAGAGTTTATTACATGTATTCATTTTAAAGGAGTCTTAGACTAAATATAATACAAAAAATGAACTTAACCTTATATTCTTATTCTTTTTATTAGAAACCCACATATTTGTACACTAGCTATATCACGAAGTAAGGATTTTCTGGTTTTAATTAGGAAATAGTTGACTATGATTTACCATTTTTAATATTATTTCAATCAGTAAATATATTTCTTATTTTAAACAGAATGAGATCAGAGAATCATATTTGGGAACATAATGTGTTTTTAGTTGAAAAATTGCTTATGTTTTAAAATGCATACCTGTGGAGAATTATAATATAGCAACAATGTAACCTTGAATAATAATAGTAAAATGTACTACATTAATTTCTAAAATATTGTGTTCAAGAAAGGTAATTTAAAACAAAACTAAAACTAAACCTAAACCAAAAATAATCCTGGCATGAGAGAGAATCTAATAAAGGAGATGGGAACTATTTTCTCCCAATGCCTACTATCATTGTTTCAAGTTCCAAGGACTGAAGGTAAAGCCAAAATGTGGGGTGAGGAATATTCACTACCATGATGGAAAAGAATCAGACTGTGCTCCTGAAAGCTCTGTAACGTTTGTCTTCTTCAAGGTATATACTAATGAATTTTTATTTTTCTAAATTGAATAGAAACAGCTTTTCCTCAAAAGACAGGAAAATTCTTGGTTTCACTTCTCTATTGTCATCTATGTGAGCCTCTTATTTCTGGTTTTGGCTCTAAAGTATGTAAATAAGCACCATGATTCTGTGTTTGAAGTCCAAGGAGGCATAAGCATTTCTGATGGTTGATTTCCTTTAGTCACTCAGGTACTATCATATCCATGTTAACAAAGATACAAGTGTCGGTATGTATGGAAAACATCTATTGGTGAATTGAGTAATGATCATAGGAAGAAACTTCACTACTTCTGGTTAATAGCATATTCTTCTTAAGAGGTTTATATAAATACTGCACATGCCTGTATGTTTCTTTAACAGAGAGCACATACATTACTAACATTATATGCTTTAGTTTTGCTTCATAAAATATACATACTGCCTGTGGGAGATTTTTGGAGGCAATTAGTTCATCAATGATTATAAAACACAATTTAGAAACTTGTAGTACTTCTCAGTCATTCAGTATTCCTCAGTTGGGAATTCTTTGTTTAACTCTGTGCCCCACTTTTTAATGGGGATATTTGATTTTCTGATGTCCACCTTCTTGAGTTCTTTATATATATTGGATATCAGCCCCCTATCTGATTTAGGATTGGTAAAGATCCTTTCCCAATCCGTTGGTGGCCCTTTTGTCCTGTTGACAGAATCTTTTGTCTTACAGAAGCTTTGCAACTTTATGAGGTCCCATTTGTCAATTCTTGATCTTACAGCACAAGCCTTTGCTGTTTTGTTCAGGAATTTTTCCCCAGTGCCCATATCTTCAAGGCTTTTCCCCACTTTCTCCTCTATAAGTTTCAGTGTCTCTGGTTTTATGTGGAGGTCCTTCAACCACTTAGACTTGACCNAAATGTGGACACGTCACCCCTTCTTAGAATTAAGAACAAAGCACATATTGAAGGAGTTACAGGGATAATGTGTGAAACTGAATCCAAAGGATGGACCCAATGACTGCGGCTGCCAGGGATCCATCCCACAATCAGGCACCAAACATAGACACTATAGCATATGCCAGCAAGATAGTGCTGAAAGGGCCCTGATATAGCTGTCTCGTGGGAGACTATACCAGTGCCTGGCAAACATGGAGGTGGATGCTCACAGTCAGCTATTAGATGGAACACAGGGTTCCCAAGGAAGGAGCTAGAGACAGTACCCAAGGAGCTGAAGGGGTCTTCAACCCCATAGGTGGAAGAATAACATGAACTAACTAGTACCCCCTGGGCTCGTGTCTCTAGCTGCATATATAGAAGAGGATGGCCTAGTTGGCCATCATTGGGAAGAGAGGCCCCTTGGTCATGCAGACTTTATATGCTCCAGTACAGGGGAATGCCAGGGCCAGGATGTGGGAGTGGGTGAGTAGGGGAGCAGGGCCGGGAGGGGGGAGTGTATAGGGAACTTTCTGGATAACACTTGAAATGGAAATGAAGAAAATATCTAATAAAAGTTGGAAAAAAATGTAAAAAAAAAAAAAAAGAAACTTGTAGTAATTAGCAGAAGTCAGATATACAAACCTAATAAATAGGTATATTTTAAATAGCTGATTTAAATTATATCAGTTCTACAAAGGTGATAGTGGTAGTTTTAAAGACCAATGAAAAAGAAGAGTTAAAAGAATTACCCAATCTTTTTTAAAATATGGAAGTTTCTAAAGGAAAGGTGATTTTTTGATTGTTTTTAATTTAACAAAAAAACTCAGTTTCAAGTCAAAAGAGCTAAGTAACATTGTGTATGTATATTCTACTGAATGTCCCAATAATCAATTTCTGACTTCCAGTACCAGTTTTTCTGTTGAATAATAAGAAGCATGCTCTTTCAAATAGAAAGTCACCAGTGTAATGTTGTATGCTGATGCTGAAGGATCGTGCATCTAAGGCCAGACTCATCTTCATGAGATAGTGAAACACGCTGTCTTTAAAAAGAAAAAGAAAAAAATAAAACCACTAGCAATATTGTTTTCTTTAACTCCAATTTAAAACATTAATGTGAATTTATAAACAGGGATTCATAAGTAATGTCATAGAGTGGGAAGGGTACATATAAATCAAGATATTATTATTATTTGAAGACCTCAAAGGTTCTACAGCTCTCCTTTCCAATAAAACCAAAAACTGGGACTACTGAGACTTAGCAGTAAAAGCTCAGTCCACCGATCCTGACAATCCAAATTTGACCACCAGCTCCCCAGAGCTGGTCTCTGATCACCACTTGCAAATGTTTTCTGTACAGGCATTCTCAGGCACACATGTGCACCCATGCATGCACATACATATAGTGTAATAAAAAAGCTTAAAAGGTTCTCTACATATATAACATATATAAGCTATGAAACATAAATTATTTTTCTTTGGTAATCATGTTGAAATTAGAGACAGTCTAACAAGTCAAACAAAATAAAGCCACAAAAGGTGTAACTATCATATCTAGGAAGTTCTTACCACAGTCAAGCAGCATCTTTCCAGCTACTTTGAGCATGCCATAACTTAGGTATCTATATTTAATAATTTACCTCAGAACTTCTGTCAACTGAGGGATGAAAAAAGTGAGCCTCTGTATCAAGCCACACTCTTTTCTGCCCCTTCATTTGGAGTGACCCTTGGCCACTGCTGCTTATATAGCAGAGGATTGCCTTATATGGCATCAGTGGGCGGGGAACACCCTCATAGAGGCAGGGAAGGGGGAAAGGATAGAGAGTTTGTGGAGGGGAAACTGGGAAGGGATATAACATTTGAAATGGAAATAAATAAAATAACCAATAAAAAACCTTTAAAATAACAAAGAAGCATAATTTCAAGGCAGCTTTTTTACAAGAATCTTGGAGTCATTTTATGGCATTTCTTCTATGCTGAAGAGAGGCATCAAGATGCTACTACACTTATGAATAACAAATAAAAGTCACAATTTACTGATCACAAGACATTTCCAATGGAAAGTTAAATACCATGAGTTATGTCATAAGAGGTGGAACTTCAGATATATGGAAAAAAAAAAAAAAACCTCTGAGCATACATTATTTGGAACCATTGTCCACTCAGACTAAGACATCCCTTTAACACATGAGTGTACCATACCTGGAGGATCTAATACATCAGTGGCAGAAGTATCCTGGTGAGGCAGCGAGGGAGAAGACCTCCACACCCTCAGTCTGGGGAGCCTACATGCAATTTTGCTTGGAGACAGCAGAAATACTTTCTTCTGATACTTGCTGAGAAGACAGATAAGGTTGAGTAATTAACACTAGCTAAGAATAGTCTGGAAACAGATGGGGGAGAAGACTTGTGTATGAACCTAAGATAGTTCAAGGTGAGAGAAGAGTTTAAAATAGGAACATTTTATTTAAATAGGTCTGAAGCCAATGCAATTTATCACCATGATTTTTTTTAAATCGCTGTGCTTCCGCTTTGCATTTTCTCAACATACAGAATTATGAGTAGGAATTGGTATGTGTTGAGCATATGTGCTTTGTAAATAAATCTTTATTTTTTCCTTTCTATTAATTCTTCTCTCCTATATTACATCCTGCCTACAGTTTCTCCTTCTTCCCCTCCCTCAAGTATCTCTTCCATGTCCCCTTCCCCCAGGATTCAACCTTCAACCCTACCTACCTACCACCCCTACCCCACTTCGCTTCTCCTGCCCATAGGAAAGAGGAGGTCTTCCAGGGATACCAACCATATATGGCATAACAAGCTACAACAAAATGGGGCACATATTCTCATATCAAGGCTGGATGAGGCAACCCAGTGGAGGAAAGGGGTACTAAAGGAAGGCAAAGAGTCAGAGACAGCCCCTGATCCTACTAAAAATCCCTATTAAAAACCCCACAGGAAAACTGAGCTGCACAGCCATAACATATATACAAAAGACATAGGTCAGACCTTTACAGGCTTCCTGATCTCTCTGAGCCCACTTTATATTCTTGTATCCTTGATGCCTCTGTGTCTGCCAATACTTTCTTCACCTCTTGTGTAGAACTCCTGGGCTCTGCCGAGTATTTGGCTGTGAGGGGGGCTTCTGGTCCTGCTGTGCCTTCTGGTCTTTTTCATGTGTTGACCCTGCTGCTGCTCTATGCAGGCTCTACTTCTCTGCTACAGGCTGTATGGCTCTCATGTTCTTCTCCGCTTGTGTCATTCTGGTCAAATCAATTAAAGGCCCGTGTTTCCAGATTCTCTGTGTACCCAAGACACTAACCCAAACAAACCTTGATTTAATTAACACAGAAATTCTTGGGAAATGCAAATCAAAACAACCCTGAGATTTCACCTGTCAGAATGGCTAAGATCAAAAACTCATGTGACAGCAGATGCTGGTGAGGTTGTGGAGAAATAGAAACACTCCTCCATTGCTGGTGGGATTGCAAGCTGGTACAACCACTGGGGAAATCAGTCTGGCTGTTCCTCAGAAAATTGGACATAGTATTACCCGAGGACCCAGCAATATCACTCCTAAGCATATACTCAAAAGATTCTCCAACATATAACAAGGACACATGCTCTACTATGTTCACAGCAGCCTTATTTATAATAGTCAGGAGCTGGAAAGATCCCAGATGTCCTTCAACAGAGGAATGGATAGAGAAAATGTGATACATTTACTCAGCTATTAAAAACAATGAATTTATGAAATTCTAGGCAAATGGCTTGAACTAGAAAATATCATCCTGAGTAAGGTAACCCAACCACAAAAGAACACACATGGTATGCACTCACTGATAAGTGGATATTAGCCCAAAGGTTCGGAATATCCAAGATACAATTTACAGACCACATGAAGCACAAGAAGAAGGAAGACCAAAGTGTGGATACTTCAGTTCTTCTTAGAAAGGGGAACAAAATACTCACAGGAGCAAATATGGAGACAGGGTGTAGAGCAGAAACTGAAGAAAAGGGTAACCAGAGATTGACCCACCTGGGGATTCATCCCATATACAGACACCAAATCCAGACACTATTGTGGATGCCAAGAAGTGCTTGCTGACAGGAGCCTTATATAGCTGTCTCCTAAGATGCTCTGCCAGAGCCTGACAAATACAGAGGCGGATGCTCTCAGACAACCATTGGACTGGGTATGGGGGTCCCCAATGGAGGAGTTAGAGAAGGGACTGAAAGAGTTGAAGGGGTTCACAACTCTATAAGAACAGCAATATCAACCAAACAGAACCACCCCAGAGCTCTCAAGGACTAAGCCATCAACCAAGGAGTACACATGGAGGGACCAATGACTCCAGCCACACATGTAGTAGAGGATGGCCTTGTCAGACATCAGTGGGAGGAAAGGCTTTTTCCTGTGAAGGCTCAATGGATGCCCTAGTGTAGGGGAATTCGAGGGTGGGAAAGAGGGAATTGGTGGGTGGTTAGATGGGGGTATACCCTCATAGAAGCAGGATACTGGGGATGAGATACAGGGTTTCCAGAAGTGGGGTAACCAGGAAATGGGATAACATTTGAAATATAAATACAGAAAATATACAATTTTAAACAAAGAATTCCTTCAAGTAGTCACTGATATAATTTCCACTTTGCAGACAAAAAAGGAAGTTGAAATATGTAGTCAAAGTGTGTTAAGCAAAATTGCTTAGTTGATTGAGACTCTTGTATATAGTAGTCATTTTTCAAAGCTGAAGACAAAATATATTCCCATCTACACACACAGACACACAGACACACAGATACACACACACACACACACACACACACACACACACACACACACACACACTGAGCACACTGAGCACACTTGTTATTAGCAAGCTTGACTTACAAGGCAACAAAGCTCTTTAGGCTAAAACCACCCAAATGATGAGAATATACACAAAGCCCCAGAGTTTTATCTGCTACATAGGATTGGATTGCATGACATTGGTCATAGCATGTTAGAAGAACAGAGATTTCTGAGCTGTTCAGAATCTTTTCACAGAGGACATGTTACTTCCTGTAACTCCAAAAGTACTGTGCACTGTCCAGAAAACCCAGTCTCATGAGGATTTCCTTGGCATTTCAAGCATCCAGCAAGGATTCTGACTCTAATGGTTGGAACTTCTGATATGATCTCAGTGGCTTCTTATTCCTCACACAGTACAATTCAATGCCAGGAACTGTGCTAGATCCCAAGTCACAGGAAACTGCCCGCTGCTTGCTGCTTGTATGTATGGCTGGCTTGCACTTTCACCTTTCAGTTTCTCTTGGCCAGCTGGAGTCCTCCCTAAATCCTCACATGTGAATTCCTCCTGTATTAAGGAACACTTGCTGAGTTTCTCTCATGGACTCTTCCCTTGAACTAACCAACATGAAGAGCCATTTCTCTCTCATCTCTCATGGCAGTTGCTCCCCATAGTTTTCGTAGTATCATTCACTGCTTTCTGTAATGAATTATTACAGTATCTGTGCCTAACTTGAAAGAGAGATCTAAATAAAAGTCTAGGTACTCCACACAGGGCATCAAAGACAAACTAAATAAAAATCCTCTACCCAATTGTGACATAGTTAATGGATAGGTTTATTGGGGTTACTAATGGGAGCTAGGGTGACTCAAGGGTAGCTATATTGTTGAAAAGCACAAGCCAGCACTTCAAAGAGACTACATCATTGAAATTCCCTGCACAACCTGTAGGCATTTCAAGGAAAGGATGCCTTCTTCCAGTGGTTGTCTACTGCCTATGGAGGGAACTGGCTGCTGAACATCCTGAGCTTGTATGTTTCATGAACTTCCTGAGACTTATGAACCTCCCTTTATCCTCCAGGAAGGAATGTATCAATTGAGAGGAAGTAATGACCCAACAGAACTTTATATTAAGCAGCTAACAGGAGAACTAAGCAACCAACCATGTCCTTTCTACTGGAGATTTGAAATCAATGAACAACGAGTGCAACAAATGTGAGTCAAATAGCCCTTGACTGTTAATGGCAAAATTAACACCTTTTAGAACGTTTCCCCCCCCCCCCAGTCATGAGGCCTCTTCAGCATTGATAATATGCTTCCTGTTTTCAGAAGATGGGAGAGGAAGATGGGAACTTGGCTTTGTGAGCTGTTAGTTCACAATCACTATTGGATAACTTCTTTGTTTTATGTGATAGGGTAGAAGTGATATAGGGCATGAAGAAATTTAATGACAGCCTATAATGAAAATCACAGTGTTCTTCCTTAATGTTGCTTTTTAAAAAAAATCTTGTAATCCACTGTTTCTAATCATTAAGTATTTATTAATTATTAAGAAGTGTGTTAAGCCTTTTTTTTTGAAAAGTAGTCAGTACCTATTGTATTTTTGTCAACTAGATACAAACCTAGACATACCTAGGAAAAAGAAATCTCAATTAACGAATAACTTCCACTAGATAGGCCTGTGAGTATGTCTATGGGGCATTTTCTTTTTCTTTTTCTTTTTCCCCCCACTTGAATGTTGCTTTTATCTATTCATCAGTGAACACCTGACATTTGCAAAGCACTGTGGATCACTGAAATGACCTCTGAATCTAGTGCTGTATATGACATAAACACACACACAAAAACCAGTCGATTATAGCCCACTCTAATAATAGCTACTATATGTATTTGTACAGAGTACTTTGGGGTTACAGAGGCAATAGCAAGCATGCTGTTACAGTGTGTGAATCAAACACGTCTTGGCCTTCATTTTATTGCTTGTTTTGTTCTTTAATTTATTTATTTACTTTACAGCTCTATTACAGACCCCATTCCTCCCAGGCACCCTCACCTGGCCCCTCCCCTCCCCTGTCACCTTCACCTCTGAGAAAGGGCAGTTCCCCTTGAGTACCAATCCACTCTGGCACCCCAAGTCACTACAGAACTAGGCATATCCTCTCCCACTGTGGGAAGACAAGATAGCCACTCTGACACCTCAAGTCACTACAGAACTAGGTATATCCTCTCCCATTGTGGGAAGACAAGATCGTCCAGTCAGGGAAGCAGAAACAGTCAGGTTAAGCTCCTGTTACGTTTGTTGGGGGACCCAAATGAGTACCAAGCGGCACATCTGCACTTCTCCACAGTCCCTGCTTCAGTTCCTGTTTCCAAGTTCCTGCCTCCATTTCCATTCATGATAACCTGAATCAGTAAGCCAAATAATTTCTTTCCTCAGCAACTTGCTTTTGGTCATTGTTGGATAATAAGGATCAAACTGGGAACATACTCAATTGAAATGTCCTGTACGCATGTCCCGGAGGCTGCTTCTCTCTTCCACTTTTCTTTTATTGAAAATAGGCCCACATTGGAGAAGTTAGAGATAGAACACCAGGAGCTGAAGGGGTCTGCAACCCTAGAAGAGGAACAACAATATGAACTAAACAGAACCCCCAGAACTCATGTCTCTAGCTCCATATGTAACAGAAGATGGCCTAGTCAGCCATCATTGGGAGGAGAGGCCCCTTGGTATTGCAATCTTTATATGCCCCAATACAGGGGAACGCCAGGGCCAAGAAATGGGAGTGGGTGGACAAGTTAGCAGAGAGGAGGGAAGGGGGAGGGGACTTTCGGAATAGCATTTGAAACATAAATTAAGAAAATATCTAATAAAAAAAAAGAAAATGATGTTTTTCATATAATACATCCTGATTACGATTTCCTCTCCCTCTACTTTTTCTAGTTCTACCCTATCTCCCCTCCCTTCTGGATTCACCTCCTTTCTGTCTCTTATTAAAAAGCAGGCTTTTGTATCTCTAGTTGCATATGTAGCAGAAGATGGCCTAGTAGGCCATAAATGGGAGGAGAGACCCTTGGTCTTGCGAAGATTATATGCCCCAGTACAGGGGAGTGCCAGGGCCAGGAAGCGGGAGTGGGTGGGTTGGGGAGCAGGACAGGGGAGGGTATAGGGGAGTTTCGGGATAGCATTTGAAATGTAAATGAAGAAAATATCTAATAAAATATCAGAATTCTTAGAGATAATAATGAAATAGAATGAAATGACATAACATAAAATAAAAACACATTAGAATAAAACAAAACAAACAGAAGAAAATGATCCCAAGATAAGGCATAAGAAACAACCCACTTTTCTCTCTCTCTCTCTCTCTCTCTCTATATATATATATATATATATATATATATATATATACATATATATATATATATATATATATATATATATATATATATATATATGTGTGTGTGTGTGTGTGTGTGTGTGTGTGTGTGTGTGTGTGTGTGTGTATAAATGACACTTTTTTCTACCTCCTTATATATAGAGTTCCCTGAGCCCTGAGGGGAGGGATTTGATAGAGACGTCTCATTTGGGGCTGAGTGTTCCCAGATCTCTTACTCTCTGTATATTGTTTGGCTGGTGGCTCTGTATTTGTTCCCATTTTCTGCAGGGAGAGCTTTCTCTAATAATGAGTAAGCAAGGCATTGATCTGCCAATATAATATAAGAGTCATTTCACTGCTGCATTCCTTTTGTAGAATAGTAGTATTTGGTTTTCTTCTAGGTCTCTGGGATATCTAATCTCAGGTTCTAGGTTACTTAAGCAATGTTGCCTATGTGTTCCATCAGTCAAATCAGATATTAGTTTGTTTCTCCCACAGTCATTCATACACACACACACACACACACACACACACACACACACACACACACACACGTGCGCTCACATCAAAGACTCACAGAGGTGAATGTCTTAGCTAGGCACTAGCTTGACTTCTGAGAGTTGTATGGGTATTGTCTTCAGCATTGGGATCTTACTGTCAGTTTGTGGACAGCAGCCTGTCTATCCAGCCTTGACAACAGCCTGTTTGGGGGTTCTCATGGGATCCCATTGGGCAACAACACATAATCTGAAGGTCCTGAGTCTGCTTCTCTGGGATTTTGTAGACTTCCCAGGAATGCTGCTAGGCTGAATATTCTATAGAAAGACTCATAAATGTGCTTAGAAAGTTGCTTCAAGTTGCCAAGGCCACATATATGGGTTTATTTATTTATATTTGGAGAATTTTTTAAATAAAAAAAACCGTATTTCATGTGCATTAACATTTTGTCTGCACATATGTCTGCATAAGGGCATTGGATTCTCTATAACTAGAGTTACAGACAGTTATGAGCTGCCATAGGAGTGTTGAAAATTGAGCCTGGGTCCTCTGGAAGAACAACCTGTGAACTTAACCACTAAGCCATCTATCAAACCTCTTCTAACTTGTCATATTTGAAATCATTAATTTCCGTGACTCATCTGAGCCCCAAGGATGTGTTCTGAGAAACAGTCCCTTCCAGTTAGAAACTTGATTACCCAAGTGGAGCTCAGGTTGATGATTCATGAAGGAGTCATAGAAAGGGGTGCAGTGCTCAGAAATCGGATATGCTTTTAAGATGCACAGCAGACAGCAAGGATGTGAAGGAAATAGTTGCAACATTCTAATGTGTTTTGGCCTGAGCTGCTAGAATAAGAAGATGAAGTGCCATCTAAAAAAGTTCACCAAATAATGTTTAGGTATTTTCATTCTATTTTCCTGGTCTTATCTTTCATATCCATCTAGAGATTTAAAAAAATGGCTGATTATATCTATACCATATTATAGCTTCTCTTCATGGTTTTCTGCCCAGACAGATCTTAGTAGTGTCTTGAAATCAATTCTCATTGGGACAGGGTAGGCTAAATTCTTTGCCTACCATGAACCATTCTGTAATGTTTACTTAATCTTGATGCTTCATTTGAAATATTTTTAATAATCTAAGATAATATAGTAGGACTATAAGGCAGAACTAATAATACTAGAGAGGAATTATTAAGAAATGTTTAAAATGTGAGCCACAGTTATTTATGTGTTTTGTTATTAATACATTAAATAAAAGAGCTAACATTAAACCTAAAAACAAATATCAAAGTAATAACAAATGTAATTAGTAAGAATGTAGTGTTTTCATACTCATGCCTTTAAAAATAATTTAGCAACTTAAATGAAACATGCATACAGTTCGGAGTTAGAAGAATATTATATAATGATGAGAAAGCAGATAATTCTCTAACAGTGACTATACACAAAACACCTAATCCTGTGTATTTGTCATTGACCCATTTGTATTAGATATTATTCCTGTGTTTTGCTTTGTAATTTGAGACATTGAATTTCATTGTGTATTGTTCAACTTCTTCTTGAAACTACAAATTTCTCATGTAGGGAATAAACAAAATGATTGCCTACTTTGCTTGATACACAGTTCTCTCTAAGAATCCCTGTGATGTCTTAGCATTTGGATGGAAATCTTCCAACTATGCAGTCTGTGGTCAAGATTCAGTGAAGTCTCCTTAGTACCCCCTACTGGCCTTGCAGAAATGAGCATACAGCTTTAAATCTCGTATATTTAACTCGAGATTAAAATATTTCGGTATCTTTATGGTATAAAATAATAGCAAAAGATTAAATGCTACTATTTTAAACTATCTTTATGAAAAAGTAACATGGAAGTTTATGGTGGCAAATATTCAGATTGCTGGTGAAGTCCAGATAACCCTTCTTTGGTTATCGCTACCACTTCATACTATTGTTGCTTTTGAATTATATACAGAAGCTGTATGAGGAGCAGCATCCAAGCATTTAAATTAATGGTAATCTTGTCCCAAATATATAGGCTAATTAACATTACTGTAATGGAAACACAGTTTCTTATTCTGTGGACCTAGTTATATAGTTTATTTAATAAAACATAGTCATGGACATTTCTTTAACTGGGAGAAGCAATACCAAGTTGTCAATACCAAACCATCTCTTTTCCTTCAGAGACCTCTAGTGTAGTAGCAGCAGCATGAACTAGTTTATTGATTTTAGTATCTGGATGTTTGCAAAATTTGAAAGTCTCTTGAGTTGCTCTAGGATCCTAAGAAATTTAATACGTGGTGTGAGGGTAGATAATTTCTCCTGGGTAGTTTTAAATGTGTGTGTGTGTGTGTGTGTGTGTGTGTGTGTGTGTGTGTGTGTGTGTGTTATAGTGAAAAATAAAAAGACTAGCTTGTCAAAATACTTTTTTGTTTAGTGAGGGAAAAAAAACAGACTTGTTTGCATTTATGTTGACTGTGAGGAAACATGAGTCAAACTGAATGACTCTGTTCTTTCAGAAATGGCAATTTGTTAGTGCTGGAAAAGACCTGTTCTTCAGTGTTCTGACTTGAATGTGAACATGAGACCATTTCAGAGGGGTTTTGAATAATTCCCTTCTAAAGAGCGTGTGTATTCTCTGTGTCTTCCTCTTAATGATCTTTCTCAAAAGCAGAGTCAGGTAAGAGATTGGGTGGCAACACAACGGTTTATAGTACAAAATCCCCAATTCTGCACTAGAAAAACACGCTGGAAAACACTGTTCTAATGACTTAAGTTCCTCAGGCTGAATGGCTGGGTTCTTCTCTGAGAAAACCCTACACATTACATTATTAAGGGGGTAGAACCTAAAAGATTTCAGAACAGCAGGACTTGCAGGCACTGTATGTGAGAAAGCTCCATCACTAAGCCCACGTTTAGTATCCTAGCTACAGCGGGCCAAATCATCATCAGCTTCCAAAATGCAAACCCATTTCCACTGTCGATATGGGTTGCACATTCTCCCTATGTGCATGTGTTATATAACTCCTTATAAAAAGATAGTGCCTCCTCTTCCCTCCCTTTTTTCCTCCCACCCTCACTCAAAGGCAGGCTTTGCGCACCCACCCCTAACAAACCTCTCACATGAGATCTGCTGCATGGTATGAGCATGGTATGACTTTGTGGCATCCACAGCTTAAATCAAAACACCATGTCTTTTACCAGTGGCCTGAATGCCAAAGAGATATTTGCGCATTGTGGGATATCTATCTTTGAACTTTGTTTTTAAATTTTATTAAATAAGTTTTATTGTTGTGGTATAATTGTATTTGTGTGTGTGTGTGTGTGTGTGTGTGTGTGTGTTTAATGTATGTGTTGGTGTGGTGTTGGTTGATGGTGTATTGTACATGTGGTAGTTGTGGGGAGGTATTGTATGTGCATGTGGTATGTGGTATATATGTTTGTGTGTGTTTGTGTGTGTGTGTGTGTGTGTGTGTGTGTGTGTGTGTGTGTGTGGTGTATGAATGTATATGTAATATGTGTGTGCATAACATCCCATGGAGGCCAGAGGTATCTGGTCTCCTCAGAGTTCCAGTTTCAGGCAATTGATAGATACTGAACTCTTGGAAAGCAGATTTCCTTGATTAGTTGCTGAGCCATCTCTGCAGCTTCCTGTAACTGTTCTTCAAATTGCCCTTTGGGTAACTTTCGTATTTTCTGTTACATGATAGAAGATGTGACAGAAAACACATCCTGCTTCCTGTTAGTTTTTTCTGTTTTTATTGTGATTAAAAAGGTTGTTGGAAGAATTTTGACCACCCCAGGCCCCACTGGGTTGATGGGAATGTGGTGACCCATAGTAACCAGGCCAGATCTGTGTTTTGTTTTACTGTTGTTTGTTTGTTTGTTTGTTGGCTTGCTTTATTTTTTTGTTGTTTGTTTAGTTTGCTCTTTTTTTAGTAAAGTACTTCTTCAGAAACAGCTAATCTTTGAGGATCACAGATTACTGATAATTACAAGGTAAGAAGAGAGATTAAAAACTCAGGCTTGGGCGTGGTGGCGCACGCCTTTAATCCCAGCACTCGGGAGGCAGAGGCAGGCGGATTTCTGAGTTCGAGGCCAGCCTGGTCTACAAAGTGAGTTCCAGGACAGCCAGGGCTATACAGAGAAACCCTGTCTCGAAAAACCAAAAAAAAAAAAAAAACCTCAGGCTTGTTCTCTGACTCTAATTGGCTGAGCTAAACAGATGGCAACAGTTTCTTGCAGTAGATGAAGTCTTTAAGTGGTTGAGGATTTTTTCTTTACTGAAAATGTGGGGAGTAGACCTCTCCACTGCATGGAGATGCAAGTGATAACGCAATAAAACTGTGTGACTGCTACATAACCCTCAGTGTGATTGACATGGAACCCTCAGTGATCAGGAAAGGGGAGCGTGGTGTATGCATGACAAAATGTAAAGAGGCCTGCAATGTGCTTACAGTTAGAGAGATAAGTCTGATAAATGGGATAGAGGGCTGCAGGCAGAGATAAGCAATGGAAGGCAAAAAGTTCAACTCTAAGAGTTTAGCACAGTAGACAAACTTAACAAGTTGATTTCTAAAGCAAAATGCCAAGTCACTCATTTATCATGAAGTAACAATCTTTTATTTAACACATGTGATATTGATACCTTTTTCCTTCTGAAAATCATCAACCACAAACATTAAATGTGGTACAGTGTAATGTTGGTTGTTTTCCATGCAGGTGCTATCTACAATGGTATTGCTGTTCTTTTCTGTGAGGGAAGGAATAACAGTTGACTTTCACTTCACAGTTAAATGAATGGTATACTTTTCAAGACTGTAAAGGGCACTCAGATACTACTGCCATGGGGCTAAGCAGAGGTAGAAAAACTCACTGGGCCTTGGATATTAGCATTCAGTTAGCATCAGTGTTAGTGTCAGTGAACCTGTATGAAGACACCACTCCACTAGCTATGGGGCCCAGGATTGGTAAATCACCTTTTCTGCACCTCAGACTTAACCAGATCAATTATCTGTTCTGTTGTTTGCTCTGTGTGAAATCACCAGGCAGGATTATAATGGATGTAATCCCTTGGCTCTTGATTTTGACCTCTGAACACCTTTCTCTTCTATTTTGCCCTGTAGAAAGTAAAGCCACACTAACAACAAAGCTGTTTTATCTGTGTTTGGTCCAGATAGAATCTGCTTCAGAATCTTTTGGACTACTAGTTGAAAATACTAATTCTTGTGTTGGAACTGAAATGACTAAGGTAACACCAGATTGTATCCCCCTCTCCCCAGTGAAATTTTTGCCTTAGCAGTATTTAGAGATAACCATGGCCTTGACCATGGTACAGATGTATTTACCAAACACTAAGCATGCTATATCTAAAACAACTACTATGTTCTACGAGGAATGAATATTTTAAGATTACTTTGACTATCTTTTAACTTTGATGTAAATTATGGTTTTTGTGGGGATTGCCTTTAAAAGTTCTGTGCTCCTTAACTAGGGCACCAAGAGAATTTTGAGACAAATTGGCTCTTGGTCTGGCCATCAATAAAAAACTTTTTTAATGGATATTTTATTTATTTCCATTTCAAACATTATCCCCTTTCCAGCTTTTCCCTCTCGAGCCCCCTTACACCCTTCCCCTCTCCCTGTTTTTATAAGGATGCTCCTCCACCCACCCACCCACTCCCTCCTCAACACCTTGGCATTCCCTACACTGGAGTATAGAGCCTTCAGAGGACAAGGGTCTTTCCTCTCATTGATGCCAGCCAGGTACGGCCATCCTCGGCTACATATGCAGCTGGAGCCATGAGTCCCTCCATGTGTACTTTTTGGTTGGTGCTTTATTCCCTGGGAGTTTTGGGGTGGGGGGGCAGTGGTTCTTGTTGTTTGATATTATTGTTCTTCCTATGGGGTTGCAAACCCCTTCAGTTCCTTAAGTCCTTTCCCTAAATGCTCCATTGAGGTCCCTATGCTCAGTCCAATGGTTGGCTGTGAGCATCTACATCTGTATTGGTCAGGATCTGGTAGAACCTCTCAGGAGATAGCTATTTCAGACTCCTGTCAGCAAGCACTTCTTGGCATCAACAATAGCGTCTGGGTTTGGTGTCTGCCCAGGTGGGGCAGTCTCTGGAAGGCCTTTCCTTCAGTCTCCGTGCCATACTTTGTCCCCATATTTCCTTTAGACAGGAGCCATTCTGGGTTTGCTCACCTGATCTTTGACAAGGGAGCTAAAACTATCCAGTGGAAAAAAGACAGCCTTTTCAACAAATGGTGCTGGCACAACTGGCAGCTATCATGTAGAAGACTGGGAATTGATCCATTCTTTTATCTCCTTGTACTAAGGTCAAGTCTAAGTGGTTTAAGGACCTCCACATAAAACCAGAGACACTGAAACTTATAGAGGAGAAAGTGGGGAAATGCCTCGATGATATGGGCACTGGGGAAAAATTCCTGAACAAAACAGCAATGGCTTGCGCTGTAAGATCAAGAATTGACAAATGGGACCTCATAAAGTTGCAAAGCT